>VDFB02293047.1:0-22074 GCA_007258455.2 Sequoia sempervirens | reverse complement strand
CCAAGGGCACCATAGTAGGACAGGAGGAAAAAGTAGGTGGAACAATAGAGGAAGAAGGAGAAAGCTCTTGAGTGGACTCTCCTTTTCCTTTTGAGAGGTAGAGGTAGCCTAATGATGCACTATCATGCAATCCTTTATCGAAATAGCATAGGGAGGAGTATAGGTCACTTTTGGTGCTACATCCCCATTCTTGTATTTTATGTAAGTGCGATATAGGTTCATCTTGGGAGGAAGTAGAATCATAGGGGTAGGCCATAAGTGATCTAATGAATAAGCCCCACATGACACCAGGGGTTTGTACCCAGTGTCGTGCAAAACGTGCATAGAGCCCTCATCAGAGAATTTTAAACATTTATGGATCATTGAAGGGATTAAATTCATGGAAACTAGCCAAGGAATGCGTAGCTTCACTTTAAACAAGTCAAACTCTGGGATAATATCAAAAAGGGCATTCACAGTCTTGGGTCCAACTAGAAGTGAAACAGTGATAGAACCAATAGGAGGGATAGAAAGTCCATCATGTGTATGTATCATGCTCTTAGATTCATCATACCCATCCTTATGTAAAATTTTTATTAGCATAATCTCTTATGTAATAAAATTAACTTGGAATGTAGGATCAATGAAGATGCTAGTCATGATATTCCCATTGATACAAGTGGGAGTGCACAGAGGAGAGGGTTCTTTATGAGAATTCATCAACAATTCCTATGATGTAAAGGTTATTGTAGGAAACCCATTTGCAAGCTACAAAAAATGGGATGGGAAGATGCATGAAAGAAGGCATCTTCTACATACATCGAAAAGGAATTTCTCAGAATCCGCCAACCATTTAATAATTAGATAGTGACCTATTCTAGATTTCACTTCACAATATTTAGGGACTCTTCTAGCTACACCGCTAGGGGTCATAGGTTGGGTTGCAAGGCAAGGCACCCTGTAATGCAAACACATACAACACACCTAGAACATGAGAGAATACTCCTTCAACACTATGAAATAGAACTAAAACAATTCATGTTAAGTTCACCAAAATATAGAGGGGGGTTGACTGTTCAGGACCCTAGGTCACGAGAGGGTCTAGAACAATCAGCTACCCTAATCTACCTCATAGTAAGGAATTGTTTGAGATAGGTTTGGTGTTTGAAAGGGTGAAAAGGAAGGAAAATTGATCAACCTCTTTCATTTTTCCAACCCGAGAGGTTCAGGAAGTTAGGTGTGCGAGTTCCTAGAGTCTAGACTACAACTTAGGCAGCTCACTGCCAGAGGACTCCAATGTAGGGCATGGATGACAGTGTGACGTGTTTCCACCTTAGTTGGGTGCTAGCATCCATACAAACAAGTGTAAAGTACTATCTAAAGGCTAAATAAACCTACTAGCGACTTGACAAATATGATTTAATGGAATAATAGAAAGCAAAAAGAAACTAGATAGGTGAATAACACGAATACTTTAACTTCATCTAATCTATGAATTGAAAAAAAAGAGGGTGAGGAAATTGCACCTTCATACCCACGAGTTGATATCTTCAAAGTATTCACTCCATGACCAACCTACACACACAAGACAAAAAAATGTTGATGTTGTGTATATAGGACTATCACAGTTAGTCCCCCAGATTGGTGTTTCCACCTCCATGGACAACCAGTATAGCAATGATAGGATATATATGATAAAGAAAGGTGTAGCATAGAAAAATGGATATTTGGACATTTTCACACTCATTTGGGTCCTTCTTGTAGATTTTGGCTTAGTTTTTCCTTGAGCTAGTGTTGTAATGTGGTTAACACATTCACATTAGGTCTTGGGCCCTTGTGAACTAATAAGGATTTTAATGGAACCTTGCAAAAGTGTTGTGAAGTGTTGTAACACACTTTCACACTTTTCTAGGGTCTTATTAATGTATTTCACCTAAATAACCTCTTTTTATCATTTACCAAGCCTTATTTCAGAGTGTTGTAAGGTGTTGTAACAAACTTTCACACTTTTCTAGGATTTTCATTAATAATTAGGGTTTCTTATGCTTTAATTGGCCCCATTTTGCATCTACAGGCCTTACTTATGAGTATTTTTGAGAATAAACTTGCTGAACATCATTTAAAAGTTTTAAGTCCTGAAACCCACCTCAAATGCTTAAGGTGGGACCCATTCACCATCTTGGGTGAACAAGTGCCCTAAGGTGGGACCCATTCACCCAGAGTCGCAAATGAGTCCCCTAAGGTGGGATCCATTCACCCAGAGTGGCAAATGAGTCCCATTTGGATCAAAATTCAAAGTTAATTCAAATTTCTGGTGAATTTTTATTTTCTAAGATCTAAGGTTGGCCTATGATGATGTATTTTCAGGAATTATTGCATAATTAAGTATAAATATAAGGTTTTTCTACCCATTTCACCCCCAATCAATCTGTCAAGCATTCTAAGCATTTCAAGCATTTTCAAGTCTACATCCATTAAAGCCATTACTTGTATGTTTGCAACATTCTGCTTCAAGTGTTTGGTGAGTTGTAACATTTCCTTTTTTTCATTCATCATTCTCTTTCCATGTTTCATTTCATTTCAAGGGTTTAATTACCAACATGGGGTTTGACCAAGGAAAACCCCTATTCACTAACCCCACAATAATTTTCCCCTCTCTTTGCATGTGATTTGTAGGTTTAGGTTGCAGATTTGTCAAAGAGAAAGATTGGAAAAGTTTCCATCAAGTTTTCAAAGCCATTCAAAGTTGTCAAAGTCCAAAGAGAAGCTTGGAGAACACCTACAGGTTGAATTTGATAGTTTCAGACCCAGATCTAAATAAGGAGTAGAAGAGCAGATCGAGAACTACATATTTCACTTTTGAATTTCTAGAAATATGGAAGTGTACTGATTCACCATTAGTGGTGAATTAGTCCCACTGTAGGAGTGTGATTGATATTTTTGCAGATCTGAGTACCCATTTGTCTGAAACCTGTTCCAGTATTGTTCATCTTAAGCAGGACTAAGTCGCCCAACTTTACATGTGAGTCCCAGTTGGCCTAAAAAGCAACAATTTTAGGATTTCGGAGCTCCATTCCATCTTTCTCTAGTTTGCAGGTGCACACTTTAAATCTCATAGCTTTCTGTTACAATCTATTTGCATTTCTAGGTCTTTTGCATATCATAGTGTGTTTTCAAACATTTTGCATTTTCCAAGTTTACACCTAGTAGCAAAACGCTTTATTAGTTTTTAGCCTTTAAGACAATCCCCTTTACTAGATTTCAGTCTCCTTTGCATTGAAATCTCAAGGGTTTGTTCTTGAGTGAACCATTAAGATTTTTGTATCTCTCTCCTTTTAGGTTCAAAACCCTAGAAGTGTAAGAGAGCCCCACACACAAAAATTGTTGGTTTATTTTGGTGAACCTGCCTTTAGAGCATCATATTTCTTATTTGGAGTGCATTTATATCCTATATTTAGCTTACATTAACATTGCATTGCATTTTGCATTGTTTAATTTGCATTAGTAAAAACCTCATATAACTTGCATTATTGCATTACATCTCATTAAAAATACTAAAATTTTGCATTTTCACATCATATTTACACCAGAAAATATAAAAAGCATAAAATTCTTTTTAAATTTTTTGAAAATTTTCAAAAAAATCAATATTAGGACTCATTCGCCACTTAGGGTGAATTAGTCCCTTTGCACATTTTGCACTGCATTTTTTGTCATTTATAATTTAATTTTTGAGTTTTTGTTTGTTGTTTTTGTATTTCAGTTTTACTTTCTAGAATTTTAGTTTTAAGCAGTTCATTCTTGTTAGCTTACATTTCATTTGCATCCATCTCACATTTAGTAGCCTTTGCATCAATTTTTTGTGTCCTATTGCTAATACCATAGTGAGAAGAAGTTTGAGACTCATGGAATCCTGTGATAACACACTCGTTGCGGATCTTGGGTTATTTAGAGCTTCCACTCCTAGTATTGACACTAGTAGACTAGGCATGGATAATACCCTTAACAACTCTTTGGCTTCAAGTAGCATGCATGTTGAACCAAGGACTAATGATATCCCATAAGGGAAAATCATTCAAATTCAGGAGGACTTAGTCAACCTACAACACCAAGTCAACCTTGAAAACATTTCTGCTACTACAATTCCTACCATAGAAAACATTCACCACATGCTTAAAAGTGAAGAAGGCCTTGAACTTATGAAAAACATAGTTTAAATCTTTGGAAAACATCTTCCTTGAACCTCTAGTGCTCCTATACCAACAAACAATGTTGCCAACCAAGGAGGAACTCAAGTTCCTCCTCCCTCAACGCTAGCCTCAATAACTATCTATACCACTCCTCAAATCACAACAAAAATGCAACAAGTTAGTAATGTGATTCCTTCCTTGGGTATTCCTACTAGCATCCTTAGTTCCTATGTGGCATCACAAGTTCTATCTTCTACCACATTACGCCCTATAAGCATTCCATTCACTTATCCTACTACTACATACACTCTGTCACCGCTTTCACTTCCACCTCATACCAATTGTACTAATCCTCTCATAACACAACTTTTCCAAACTATTTCATCCATGCATAAGAAAATCTCCACCATAAACCAAAACTAGAATGGCCCACCCACATACTATGTCAAAATTAGTCCAATATCCTTGGAGATATTGCAAACATCGATGCCATAAGGTGTAGAGGTGCCTAGATTTGAGAAATATGGAGGGAAGGGAGATCATTCTAACCATGTCAATGCCTATACCACTTTATGCAGCGACTTTGTCCTTGATGATAAATTGTTGGAAAAACTCTTTCCTAGGTCCTTAAAAGATATTGCCTTGGAAATGTTTTCTTCCTTACCGAATAATTCAATTTTTTCATTTAATCAACTTGTTGATGCATTTGTAACCCATTTCCGAGTGCATATGGCTCCAAATAAAATCGTGGCTGATTTGATTAGATGAAATCAAAATGAGGACGAAAAGATAATTGATTTTATCTCACAATATTAATTGCTTTATTCCCAAATTGATGTCAAGGTCCTTGACCCACACCTTCAAAAGATGTTTATAGAAAACTTGCAAACTAAACTTCAAGACAATCTAACTATAATAAAATTCCCATCCTTCATGCACTTGTGTACTGCCCTTTGTGATTATCAAAATTCGGTTAGTAGTTGAGATACAAGGTCCACTTCTAGCCGAATTGAGAAATATGAGCCTTCCAACAAAAAAAATTCCCAACCATTTAGAAAGAAAAATAAAGGGTTCGTTCAATTTAATCCTCCTCAGCCAACAACTCAAAATGTGAATAACCAAATAGTAGTTGTTAAAACCTCAGTGCCCTTTAGTTGTCGAGATCTGAAAAGACAATTCACACCCTTACCCGACACCCTTCATAACACAATGTCCCAACTTTTAGAACAACAAATGATTACCCTACCTCTCGTCAAAACACCTGATCCTGCTAAGCTTTTACCCGCAAGCTTTAAATCAAATGCTTATTACCACTATCATCGATAAAATGGACATGACACGAAACATTGCAAGCGTCTTAAACATCTTGTGCAAGACCTCATTGATTTTGGTTGTCTATCCGTTGCAGGTGTTAGTGATCAAGGCAATAAGTTTGTTGCCCCTCTGAACCAAAAATTACAAATTTTCACTAATCCAATTCCTAAGCATAATATTTCATTTGTCAAAGCTAGCGAAACTACACAAAATGATGTGATGAATGTTGATACAGATGATGAACATAATGACCCTATCCGAAATGATATCAATGTTAATCCTATGGATGAAATAGTTGGGGCAATAGATGTTATCCCTTGTAAGGGCCAACCTAAGAGTCCTCTTGATATTGTTTTCTCCTCTAAGGATATAATTAAAAATGAACCCAATGGTCCTCTCTACATAGTTGGTCGTATCTATGACAAGCCCACTAATGGGATACTAATAGATCCTACTTGTGGAGAGAATGTGATTACCAGGGAATTTTTAGTATTGCATGAACTTTATCAAGATGACTATGATAAATCGAAAGCATGGATCAAGATGCACAATGGTTTTGCTTGCCCTATGATAGGATTGATCACCCTTCCATTACAAATAGGACCAAAAAAATTAGATGTCACATTCTCTATCATCCTGTAGTCAGACCAATTTCATTTGAGGCTAGGCCATCCATGGCTTCGCTCAATGAAAGTTGTCCCCTCGGTTGTACACAAATGTTTAAAGTTTCAATTTGACAATGAAATATTCACCGTTCACCATAGCGGTTTTAACCCCTTGACTTCCAAAGGAAACTTTTCCTTGGAAGCCTTTTGGCCCGAGCCCATGGAACCTATAATGCCATTACAAGACTTCTTTTTCATATCTTACCAAAAATTCAAAGCAAAGAAAATAGCTGAATTATCCCTAGGAAACATGTCCCCTTCCACTTCCACACCTCCCATACTTGATGAAACCATGATTGAACCTAAATAAGAACCACACAACCAAGACTAACCAACAACATAAACTTCACCTACATCATCCAAAAGACCAAGAGACAATGACAACAACCACATCATTCCTTCTCAAATAAAACAAGTTTACAAGGAAAAAGAGAAAGTGGATGACCAACCTCCTATGTTTTCTTTCGTTCCTCTCCTTAGGGATGAAAAGAAACCTATAGTTGATCAGCCGACTCTTACAAAAACACAACTTCAAAATAAAACCAAAAGAAATAGAAGTGCTCGAGAGTGTAGACATAGTCATTGTGCACTCACTCACAAGTTACATGAACCTAATAATGAAAATAAAAATCTGAACTTGACCAAAGCAATGCATGATAATCCTCCTCCCCACCTACCACAAAGTGATCCAATACAAAAATCACAACAAGAATTGCACTCTTCATCCTATATTATCATTCATCCTCCTATTGCGATTAACTTGGATGACGATGAGGAAACAACTAAAATTTTCAAAGAGGTGCATCATGAATTGAATACATTATTTTCCTCTTCCCTGAGCTTAATTGAGACATCTCCTATATAGAGTGATGAACCTGGTACTTCTCCTAGTTTGGCACTTTCTCTTGTCCCTTTAGCTAGCTGTTCACCTTTGAAATATAATAAACATGATTGGAAGGCAAATGAATTGGTTGACAGTTGACTTAAATTTACCCTACTAGTCTTTCACATTTTCCTTTTCATTTTCTTTTGTGTGATTCCATGTGTGCAATGTGATCCTCCCATAATGTTTTGTTTGATTTTCTCTCTCTCTTTGTGACATTCTTCTATTTGTACCTTCATTCTTCTCTATGTCGTGCAACGCTTTCGCTTCTTTTCCTTTTCCTTTTCTTGTGTTTTCCTTTTGGGGATGACACAAGGCATTGAGACATCCATGTCTCCTTCATCTTGACCAAAAAAGATTTCTTTTTCTTTTCCTTTTCCTTTTCTTTTGTTTTCCTTTTGGGGATGATGCAAGGCATCAAGACATTCGTGCCTCCTTCATGTTTACCCAAAATCTTTTCCTTTTTTTTTTCCTTCTATTTTTTCATTTCTCTTGTGTTTTCATTTTGGGGATGACTCAAAGCATCGAGACACCCTATGTCTCTTCCATGTTGACCCACAAGGTTTTTCTTTGTTTTCGCTCTTTTTGTGTCATTCTTCTAGTTCTATGTATTTGGGGTTGATGACTATTTTGATCTCCTTACAAAACATTGTAGCAACGAACATATTGACCCCAAATCTATAAATTCCTTATGTGATCGGTGTTTTCATTTTGGGGGCAACCCCCTCCCTTTTCTTTTTATCTTGCATGATGCATCTTTACTCAGAAACATATGACTTGGCATAGGGCTTTCCAAGTTGGTTCTCATGTCTTCTTTGTTTACATTTTTCATTTGCTACTTTAAAGTAATTGCTCACAGGATGGTGTGTAGTAATTCATTTAAAGTGGGGGTATACATTGGTATTATTCTTTTTCATTTTTTATTTTTCATGGTTCTTAGTGTAGCCTTCTTACTTCATATGATACATTTGCCACTTTGTGGATGACATTGGGTGTAGTGTCCTTCATGAGCATGATCTATCTTAGCATATTGTATTCCTCTTGGTGGATTGATGTGATGCATTGCATCCCCTAAGTTGCAAATTTTCTATTCTTTGATTGGTCCTCTCTTCGAGACATCAGGCACAATATTCCCGAAGTTAAAGAGCTCACATGAACTAAGCAAGAATCCTTTGAACATTCTTTGCATGTTGCATGTTGCATTTGTTTTTATATGGCCACCTTGCATAACACAACTTGCATGCCTATTGATCCATCACATTTGTTCATGAGCTCCAAGCATAAAAAGTTTTGCTTGTCTCATGAAGCTTAAAAAGTCATTTTCTTTTATGGCACCTTATTAAAGTTATCAGGAGGTATAACTTTGGTATGGTTGAGCGGGAAGCCTAATCTGAGGCATGACTTTCCCCATAGCCACTTGCATGTGTGTGAGTGCGTACCAACCATGAGTGTATGTTTCTCACCCTTTTAGGACTTCTCACCTCACAACCAGCCATGGGTTTCATCACCTCAGAGTGAGTACATGTTTTCTGTACAAACATCCTAGATCTGATCCACATCGAGATGGAAAAACGATCGAAGCTTGATCCGATTCTCTCTTTTCTCCGTGTTCATCTTTGGAAATGTATGATTGGCCTTGTCATGTGTGTTCCTTAGTGCTTATGCTTGGTTTGATACAAGATCTTGATCTTGGGGGCTTGATCATCCCTCTTGATTGTTGTTGCCTCATCTTGCTAGCATGGGTGCATTTGGATCCCTTTTGATGTGCGTGTTTTTCTACTTTAGTGTGAGTTTGAAGCAAGTTTCTCATCTCACTAAAGTGGGGGCTCGATGTAGCATAGAAAAATGGATCTTTGGACATTTTCACACTCATATGGGTCCTTCTTGTGGATTTTGGCTTAGTTTTTCCTTTCAAGTTAGTGTTGTAATGTGGTTAACACATTCACATTAGGTCTTGGGCCCTTATGAACTAATAAGGATTGTAATTGAACCTTGCAAAAGTGTTGTGAAGTGTTGTAACACACTTTCACACTTTTCTAGGGTCTTACTAATGTATTTCACCTAAATAACTTCTTTATATCATTTACCAAGCGTTATTTCAAAGTGTTGTAACAAAATTTCACACTTTTCTAGGATTTTCATTAATAATTGGGCTTTCTTATGATTTAACTGCCCCCATTTTGCATCTACAGGCCTTACTTATGAGTATTTTTTAGAACAAACCCAATAAACATCATTTAAAACATTTAAGTTTTGAAACCCACCTCAAATGCCTAAGGTGGGACCCATTCACCATCTTGGGTGAATGAGTCCCCTTAGGTGGGACCCATTTCCCTAAAGTGGTGAATGAGTCCCCTTTGGCTCAAAATTCAAAGTTAATTCAAATTTATGGCAAGTTTTTATTTCTAAGATCTATGGTTGGCCTGTGATGATGTATTTTTAGGAATTATTGCATAATTAAGTATAAATATAAGGTTTTTCTACTCATTTCACCCCCAATCAATCTATCAAGCATTCTAAGCATTTCAAGCATTTTCAAGTCTATATCCATTGGAGCCATTACTTGCATGTTTGTAGCATTCTACTTCAAGGGTTTGGTGAGTTGTAGCATTTCCTTTTGTTCATTCATCATTCTCTTTCCAAATTTATTTCATTTCAAGGGTTTAATTCCCAATGGGGATTTGACAAGGGAAAACCTCTATTCACTAACCCCACAACTATTTTTCCCTCTTTTTGCATGTGATTTGTAGGTTTAGGTTGTAGATTTGTCAAAGAGAAAGATTGGAAAAGTTTCCATCAAGTTTTCAAAGCCATTCAAAGCTATCAAAGTCCTAAGAGGACCTTGGAGAACACCTACACATTGAATTTGATAGTTTTAGACCCAAATCTGAATAAGGAGTAGAAGAGCAGACCAAGAACTATAGATTCCACTTTTGAATTTCTAGAAATTCAAAAGTGGACTGATTTTCCATTAGTGGAAAATGAGTCCCATTATAGGATTCTGACAGAGATTTTTGTAGATCTGAGTACCCATTTTTCCAAATCTTGTTCCGGCATTGTTCATTTAAAGTAGGACTAACTCACCCAGCTTGGCGTATGAGTCCCACTTCGCCTAAAACGTAGCAATTTCAGGATTCCAAAGCTCCATTCCATCTTTCTCCAATTTCCAGGTGCACACTTTAAATCTCATAGTTTTTTGTTACAATCTATTTGCATTTCTAGGTCTTTTTCCATATCATAGTGTGCTTTCAAACATTTTGCATTTTCCAAGTTTACAGTTGTTGGTGAACCCTTTTATTAGTTTTCAACCTTTAAGAAAATCCCCTTTGCTAAATTTCAATCTCCTTTGCACTGAAATCTCAAGGGTTTGTTCTTAAGTGAACCATTAAGATTTTTGTATCTCTCTCCTTTTAGGTTCAAAACCCTAGAAGTGTAAGAGATCCCCACATACAAAAATTGTTGGTTCAAAAGGTATTGAAATGGAAGTACTATGTACTATTTTAAACAACAATATGCTATAAAAACAATATGATGATGCTAAGTGAAATAAAGATCGAACAATATCACCTTCAACCATGTTCACTCAAGGAAAATGGGAGTGAGCTCACAATCTTGCAAATGCCAATGTTTCCTCAACAACGAAGAGGTTGAGTCCATAAAACACCAACTTCTTTCTTCAATGGAGGTGAGAATGTTGTGAAAATGCTAGAATAGAGTGAAGAAACAATTGTCCAATGTTTGAATGATCAAGAATCTGAAGATAATCAATGGGATAGAATTTGAAGATGGAATTAGACTAAAAGGAGCCATTTGAGGTTGGTCAAGGGCATAGAAATGTTACAATTCATTGCCAATGGAGAGTTGTAATGCCTCTGTAGATTCCAGAGGCAAGAATCCTATCAGGACAATAGCCTACCACACAGATGTCATCGCATTGCACTAGCATCCCCAATAGAATATCCTCCACTAACACAAAAAAAAAATTCCAAGTGGATGGGAGGCAAATGAGGGACATAGAATAACATCATCAGATTTAATTTGTCTAACGTAGGAGGTGTGTAAATGTGGAATTTAAAATGAGTGCAAATTCATGCCATTATACCTTGGATGCCTTTGCCTTGGCCTCTTCCATATCCACCTCTACCTCTCATAGGGTATGGTCTTGATCTTGTTTCATCTTTCTCTTTTTGAATTTTAGAAGGGCTGAGCTCCTTACCATGGTTGTAATTTTTTTTGCTGCCTTTTTCCTTTGCTATTTATCAACCTCTTCCTTTGTTTTTTCCTTGCTTTCTTGCCAATTTCTCTTCTTCTTTTAGAATATACTGATATGCTTCTTGGGTGAATCCACATAAGTGGTTTACACTTTGAAGGAGGAAGGAAAAATGGCATTTTTGTGCTTTCCAAAATTTAGGGGGTTTTCTCAAACCCAATGATTCGATTGAACCCATTCAAGTTTTCGATCAAACCCCATGGTTCGAACGAACTACCAATTCGTTCGAACCCTATCAAGGTCAATTTTTTAATATTAATTTAATGGGTTCGAACAAACGGGTGTTCGTTTGAACCCCTTGAATTAGGGAATTTAAAAAAGGGTCACTCTCAAACTGACAATGCTTTTTTTTACTGTTGAACGTGAGTTCCTAGAGTATGTGAAGCGACGAATGTTCAACGAATTCATGGGAAAATAACTTCAACATACCACCTCAAGAGCTATTTCCATCACTTTCGACCTCCTTCGACCTCCACAAAGATTTAAAGGTTGGTTTTTCTTTGCCATGACAACTTGAATTGCATTTATTTGAAAGTTTCAAACCCTAAATGAACAAATCCATTTTGTGTGTGTTTATTGATAACATTCCATAGTTTTTTTGTGTGTATTATGTCATTTTATGAGACCAAATCTCCCATTTTGATATACCCAATTCCAAAGCTCCCATTTTAGTTTATATACTCTGTTTCAAAGCTCCCATTTTGGTGTAGCAGGGTGAAGGTTTTGGAATTTGGCTTTACAGCTGCCAATTGCATTTGCTTGAAAGTTTCTAAAGCCTTTTCAATAAACCCATAAAATATTTCAAATTTGGCTTTAGAGCTGCCAATTGCATTTGCTTGAAAGTTTCTAAAGCCTTTTAAACAAACCCATTTAAATGCAAAATTTGGTTTCACAGTTGCAATTGCATTTGCTTGAAAGTTTCTAAAGCCTTTTAAATAAACCCATTTGCTTGAAAGTTTCTAAAGCCTTTTAAACAAACCCATTTGATTGAAAGTTTCTAAATCCTTTTAAACAAACCCATTAATGCAAAATTTAGTTTTATAGCTGCAATTGCATATGCTTGAAAGTTTCTAAAGCCTTTTAAACAAACCCATTTGCTTGTAAAATTTGGCTTTACAACTGGCAATTGCATTTGTTTACATTCCAATGACTACAAGTTATACTTAATCAAAAATAGATTCATACACATACACACTCAAGATTAATTTATGGAAACATTGAAGAACTTGTTAGGTACACATATGGCTTCCTCAAACATACATAAAATATATCTCTTGATCTAAATAAAGGCCTTGGATAAGGAAATAAAGCTTAAATCCAAAGGAAAGACCCTTATAAAGTCACAAAAACCATTTAAAGAACATAAAGAAGACTTGTCCATTATTTTAAATAAATATGCACAAAGAGGAAATTAGCCAAAAATCTTAAGGCTCCATTCAATTGTGATAATCATATTATTTAACAAACATGAAAATAACATAAAAATAATAACACCATTATTTTCAAAGAAAGGTAGAGTTAGGAAAGGAATAAAATATCACAAGAGAACTATCTCAAGTAAAATTTAAAATCCAAGGAGATTTGATATGTTGATAGAACACTCTTTCCAATATTCTCACAAGCTTTACCAAATCCTTCTCAATCCAAACCCTCTTGGTTTCTTTCACTTCCCTCTTCTCAAGATCCTTGAATTATATGATAATCAAATCGCAAAAGAGGCAACCCCTCTTCTTAACCTTTCATTTTGGCTAAATAAGTTGAATCTAATATATATTGCTTGATCTAATGGATTTTTAACATGTTGAACCATTTATTCAAAGAAAAGAAGAGAGTCCACAAAGGAATTTTGAGTAAATAAGGTAAGTTTTAACTTATAAAATGTGGTAACTCTTAGATATTTTCCTCACCAAAATATCTCTCCAAATTTAAATCTAAAAGCGCATCCAAAAAAATAAAAATTCATAACTAAATTTAATTCAAAAAGTGGGCCATCTATGGCCTTCTATAAACTTTTCGAAGATGTCATTCCCATAAATGATAAATTAAAAGTTAAGTTATATGACCTACACCAAAATGACATGAAATTATCTTTCTAAGATGTCATATTTGCATAAATCCCTCAAAGAATTTTTTTAACTAATTTTAAACACTCAAACAAATACATATATATGAATATACTTCATTTATAAATTCTTGGAATATATAAATCCATCATGTGTAATTAAAATCTTAGACATCACATGCATAATATTTTTGATGTATTCACAAAGCCACCTAGGGTCTCATAAGACTTGAGTAGGTGAATACCAATGTGCATATATCTAATGGTGGGGTAAATGGAGGAGGATTAGGAGTAAGTTCATATATCTATTACTTATTTTGCAATCCAATATATTGGTTAGAGAGGTTGAATTTGAATAGAAGAAGTGAAGATAAGGTCTATTAAAATATGACTCACCATCTTCTCTATTCTTAGTATTTTGGAGTATATGAGAATATCCAGCCTATATTTCATTGTCAATCTCAACCAATCTTTGCTTCAACTTCCAAATCATCCACACAATCCTCCCTGAAATATTCAATATGTGAAACATAATTATGAGGAAGATACAAATAACCCTTACATAACTTTTTGTATCAAAGGATAATATGGTTCTATAATTTTAAACTATTTCCAATTTTGAAATCAAAATACAAACAATTATCTATTTAATCTCAATCGTAATTTTAAGGAAAACATAAATTACTTGAATCTTTTTAATCTGTCTCTCATTAGATTCTACTTACTCTAACTTAAATTTAAAAAACAACATTAAAATCCACATAACAAATTTTAAAGACATAATATTATTACAATATTATTTTAAAATTTAATTGTAATGAATGTTATAGTAATAAATATTCAAATTTTAAATCTATGAAAATATATAACCAAATGATCCTTAGTAAATTCATATATCATTTGTGATGAGAATGTTGAATATTATAATTTTTTAGGCCAATCTTAGGCACTAATTCACCATTGTTAAAATGATCCTTAGTTTATTCATTGTTTTTTCAAGATTATAATTTTTTACAATTTCTATTAAACCAAACTCAAGATAATGGTATAGATTGAGATTCTTTTCTTTATCCTACATTTGGGTCACATTTGATTAGATTTACTATCATATTTAGAAGTTGTATTTTGTTATTATATATTTTTTAACATATATAAAATGTATGGTTGGATTAGTGAGATGCTTATAACAAGTATACAATATGAAGTCAAAATTTATTAGATTGATTCTTAATAAAGTAGGAATAATGATTAAATTTATAGTTTTATACAAACTATAAGTATAAATAGTTTGATGGTAGAAACTTTATACATATAAATATATGATAAATGTCTGATTATTTTTCTTTCCAATCTATAAATTTTTGATGTGCTTGGCTATATAATTGAGATGATTCACTCATAATGTAATGATAGAAATTTAGTACATCAAAGAAATATTTCCAAGACATCAAGCTACCATACTACATAACTCTCATGGAAATAAGAATATTATTTTATTTTAACTAAATATTTTGTGTACTCTATCTTGAATTACTAGTTAATTTTGAATTATATACTTCAAATTTAAAATAAAAGCATTCTTTGTAACATATAATAGATAGGTTAATTAATGAAATAAAATATGTTTTTATATTAAGAAAAATTTACAAATATGGAACTCATATGAGAAATTGATTAAGACAACATTGTGTGATAATTAAGATGAGAATAATATATACCTTATTTCAAGAATTAACATTAGATTAATACTTGGATCATATTGTTTAATCACACTAGAAACCAACAATGGAAAATTGAGAGTCTCAACTAAGAATTCCACCTTATAAATCACATTCATATTATAAGCCAACAACTAAAGACCAAATTTCATAAATAGAGTTCATGTGTTATATATTATGCCTTTGAGGGGTCCACAAGTATCATAAGCCTTTTGAAATCCTTCTCCATTTAAACCCACATCCATTCCAAGACCATTGGGAGGTGGGTATCCCAAGTTCCTTAATTTATTGTAGGAATTTAATTTCAAGAGTAGGATATTGTGACAAGTTGACATGTAGGATATGGTAAACCCATAAAATTCATGAAATGGAATATTTTGAATAGGTGTGTAGACCATTTGTAACTAAATTCAAGCATTAAATTAATGGAAAAAGATAAATATTAAGAACTAAAAGAAGGATCCAAACCATAAAGGAAAATAAAATATTAATGGAAAAAGATAAATATTAAGAACTAAAAGAAGGATCCAAACCATAAAGGAAAATAAAATATTAACTTAAAACCTTAATGTCAAAACAAGAGTTGAGATAAAATTAGACAAAATGTTAGTAGGAGGAATGATCAAAAAATTTGAAGATACCCATGGTAGATGAGACAAAACAAAGAAATCACATTTTCTTCATCTATGATACCTAATATTCCATACAAATGATCTTATTCCAGGTGAAATATGGGTTTTCAATACAATGACATGACAAGAATATCACCTTAGTAGTTTTTGACATTTTTATTCTTGTTACAAGTCACAAATTCACAAAATCACAAAATTTCTCAAAAAGTTGATAATTTAGGTAATTGATAGTTGATTTGAGATGTGACCTCACTATATTCACTAAAACTTAAATTATGTGATCAATCTAATCATTCAATTAGGTGAAAGTGAAGGGTATTAATGTTTATTCAATTTTCAATTTTTAAAAGTTTAGTATTTTGATTAATCACTAATTCAATTTATATTGGTGGAAGATTTGAGGCAATAGAAAAAATATTTACAAAGATTAAATCTTCATTTTCTCCTATTCTTTCATTATTTCTTTCTTTTTGTACTAGGGTTAAATCTTCATCTAGGTCTGTTGTGTACTTATAAGCAACCTTTATTCCTTAGTATCATGTTCTTGTACATTGTATGGTAACTTTCATGATAAATATTATGTGCATGTCCCTTCCTCCTATCAAATTTTCTTTATGGATATGAGGAAGTTTATTTCTAATTTTTTGGTTTCCACCTTATCAAAATATTGCTTCAATAATTTAGAAATTATATTTACAAGCTTATCATCTCTCATTTTCTTATCTTATTTGTACCTTCAATAATGACTAAATTGATTTTACATGACCACCAATGTTAAGTAATGATGCTTTCCCTTTATTACTAGTTGTAGGAAATAAATCTTAGATGCAACCTTTATCAAGATTTTTTAAGTCTTTTATGGCACATTTTGTACTAGAGTGCACACTTGTAAATTTAAATTTTAGAACTGTCTTAGATTATGTTTTGTGTGCAATCTAGTAATTTGAATGTTTTGATTATTAAAAACTATGATAGATGTTGAATTTTTTTTTGTTATTGGTATGAAAATATTATTGATGATTAGATGAATTATTATAATTGTTTTAGATTTCTATTCCCTAGATCTAGATATATTATTTACCAAGGTCTCATTGCTCCTTTAGGTGTACATACATATATATAACATGGAAAATGTAGATGTTCCACCTCCATAATCTTTGTTTGCAAATACCACTAATGAGACTAAGAAATTGAGAGACTCATTAGCAGAGGGTGCGAACCCAAGGATATATTTTGAAGTATGAATGTCAATATTACATAGTCTAGAAAAATTAAGAGATGAACTTGGACAGACTAGTGCATATTCCCTTGATAGAGTAGCTGCCATTCTTTCTCTCATGCAGGAAGAAGTACATGGTGAGGTTCCCTTTAAACAAATACAGGATGTTGTGACCAAATAAATGATAAAAAAATACTTGTTTTCCATTTTATCAAAATGTACATAAGGTGAGGGGATATTGAGTCACTAGATGTGTGGATCGTGCTATGGCCCCATTGATCTACTCATGATTTCTCGTAGCACATGGTCAATATCCAAACAATGACCAAATTCCATTATATTTTGTTTAGCAGTTGTATGCTAAGGTCTATTTGCGCCTCAAAGTGAACTACCTAGAATTTCTAGCATATACAGGTCAAGGGCATAGTTGGATTGCCAATAGGCCCACCTATCATCAAGTAGATAGACTAGCCCCAATGTTTAGGGTATTGGGTGGTGATAGGTCTCTTACTCTCACCCTAGCTTTGGCCCCCTTAGTAGATGAGGTTGTCGTTGCTTCCCAAAAGGAAGCAATTGACACTATAGGTGACATTGCAACTCCCACCACTAGGATATCTACTGGTCATGTAGGTCAGTATTTGAGGTCTATAAATTCAAAATCCACACCATTTCCATCACAATGGACTAGCATGGATCCTTATACAACATCGAGCATCCCTACTCCCACATGGCTCAATGGAATTTCAGGAGATAAATCACACACGACTCTACATTGTTTGGCTGAGGACCTCTTAGAGGCATATTCCTTCATCACATCTAACTATGAGATCAATATATAGGAGGTCATATATCATTTGGAACATGGATTTCGTCCACATACAAGATCCCATCACTCTCAGCCCAACACTAGTGCACATTGGGATCCACCTATAGATCATTTGGTTGCTACACAAACTATGGGTTTTAGTGAGATGTTGATTGGTATCAGTTCATCATCGTCGATCCCATCTCACTTGAATAGTCCTCTTCACTCATCATTTATGTCATGATATGGGATGGATCAGATGGATGTAGATGCTGACTTGTAACTTGAATATTTGGTTCATATGGTGGAGATGATCGTTAAAGAGGACTTAGGTCATCCAATATCAGATGATGTGCATGTTCATGTTTCAATTATTTTTAAATTTTAGCTTTAACTAGATATTCATGTGCTGATATATATATATATACATATATATATATATATATATTGCAGGTGGGCATACCTCATGTCACTCCTAGCCTTGCTCCAGATTGTGTACATTGACGTGACTCTATGGATGATTCTACTACCAGTGGAAATGTGAATTTCAAATTTTTATATATACACGTGTATATGTACATGCATATGTATTCATAGATCTAGATAGATATTTAAAAATACAAGTACATTCTTAAAAATAACTTTCATAAAATTTATTTAATATACTATATGTATTTAATACATTGTGTCCACAATTTTATCTGCAGGGGTCAACACATCCATCAGAGAGGGTACTCATTCATATGGCCATTCGACTTAGAGTCGATATTCATATTAGGCCCTACACTAGATTTATGATCTTTATTGTACATGTATTTTTGCTTATATGATTATCTCTTTGCTTACATAACATGTTTTACGTTTATACATTGAATCTATTTTTATGTATGTGTTTTCTTATGTTTAAATGTTTATATGACATACATACATTTGCTTATATTCTTGAATATACATACATTTTCTTATTTGTTTATGTTTACATGTATGCACATGTGTTTGCTTATGTTTACATGTTTATATGATATACATGCTTATCTCTAGTAGAATTTTAGGAGAAGACTATTTCATTTTAGCCAAAAATCAATATTGCATATTGAAATAAGTTTTGTTGATGTTGAACCCACAAACAAAGACCATCAAAATGGTCCCAAATGTTATTATAGAATCCCCTAGAGTTGTGAAATTTTATGTTAGTCCATTTGATCACAACATCCCATTTGATCCTTTATTCCCAAAGATAAGGAAATGAATGCCACTTTATAATTAAGTTCATTCGTGTTGATCACAATAAATATTTTGCACACACACCCCTTGAATTTTATAGTAAGCAATAAAAAATTATAAAATAAATTACTCCCAAGCAAGTAAACTAATGATACTTTATAAATGAGTGTATTTACAAGCCTATTTATTAATGCACATGTTCTACTAATTTTAAAATTTGATAAAAATGATGAAATTAAAATCTTGATACAAAATAAGAACAAATAAAGTGCATCACTTTGTGGTACACAAAATTCATATTTTTTTAAAATGACTTAAGCAACATGAACCATTGAGGAGTTGAGAACAAAATATAATTATAAAGAAGAGGTAGAAACATTCCTTTTATAATTATATCATCCTTCAAACACTTTCCTTCTAATTTATAAAATTTTATGTTAAATTATTTCATAAATAATCTCTTAATCTACACCATTATTTAACATGATTGTGCTTTCCTACAACTGGATATAAAACTATAGATTTTTAAAGAAATTCAATGCATAATTTGTTAGTTTCAACTTAGGATAGGAAAATTTTATTCTTTGAAACATTAAGAAAATTCAATTCAAATTATACCTCTATGTGCTCAAATCATTGTTCTACCCTCTCTACATCTCCTACAAATGAAAATATCTCATCTATTGATTTAGAACCATCAAGGTGTGTTTGGTTAACTAGAATGACCATGGAAATTTTCCTCTACTATATATTGGGTTGTTCCCTTACTCTGCAATGAGCATAACTTATCTAAGAGACACTTTATTAAGCACTATGTTATCTCATTGGTTGAGATAATCTTGCACCTTTGGTATCAAGCTTGAGGAATATTATCTTTTTGACAAGGAACAAAATTCTAAAATTACTCTATGTTGCATACCTATACATTAAATAGTTCAACAAACTCCACAATGAAATAACTTGTTTGATTACAACTTGATTCATTTAAATACAAGCATATAAATACAAGGTTATTTTTCATTATTCCATATCAAATTGTAAGATTAATTTTCATTCATATCACTTAGAGCGCAGATTTTGGAGAAGAGATTTTTGCACATTTATCAAGGAGGAAAATATTGGAGAAGGTCCAAATTTTCATTTTTATCAATCAAGGAAAATTTTGGAGGAGAATTTAACTAAGTTGGTAGAGGATTTGTTTTGAGTACCATCTTTAACTTGAAGAAGAAAATGGGACAACAAAGAAAAAGAAAAAATGTGTCTCAAAGAAAATTGTCAAAAGAAGAAGAACAAAAGAGGCGTGAACAAAACTTGGAAAATTATCATAGAAAGAAACAAAGTACATGCTTGTTTCTTCTCTCTCTCTCAAAGTGTCTTTTTAGTGCTTTTATTAACACTCAGTTTGTTTCTAACATAAATATATTTCTAATTATACAAATTGTATTCGTTAAATTTGGAAACTTTAATACAAAAAATAGTCATCTTACACATAGACATTACTTTCAGTGTTATCATCTATTTCAAATTGCTTTTGTTCCATGGAATTCTTAAGTTCAAGAATCTTTGATTTTATTTGTTTCAACTCCACTTAAATAGCTCATAGTCTCTCACTTTCTTTTCTTGCATGTAAATTCAAACAAGCAGGAAATTCTCAAGTTGAAGTCAAGCTAAATCTAGATATTGGATCAAATGAATTTGCTGAAGAACACATGGACTTTGAAGATAGGGAGGAGACCCAAGTTCAAAAAATGCTTGTTGGAGAGGGGTTAGGATCACTTCCTTCTACTCGTATGGATGAGCATATATAAAACTAGTTGAAACTTCTCTCACTTATAGCATCATGTCTTATCACTTTGTTTGCTTGCATACATAAGCTTCACTTATATCTAACATCATCTCTCACTTTCTTTGCAAAATATTTTGTGACATGTAGAAAGGGCTCAACAAGAAGGAAGTTCTCATGCTGAAGTCCAGGAGCCAAATCTAGATATTAAGATCAAATGAATCTTCTAAAGAAAACTTGGACCTTGAAGAAGATAGGAGGAGGCCCAAGTTCAAACAACCAGCATGTTGTTGGAGAGGGTTAGGATCATTTCAGCCTTCTCTGCATGGTTGAGCATATAAAACTATGGCGAAAAGGTGAGGAAAATAATTCTTATGAGGCTGGTCATTTACTTGAGAATATAGAAATGAAAGTATTATGTTGACCCGACTGCAAATAAGAAAGAGGTCAATGAATAAATTTGTAAATGGAATAATCAATGATCATTTCCAATCATCTTGAAACACTTAGAAAAACGATTGTTATCATGTTTACTTCTTTGTAATGAGCTGAAAGAGTCATTACAATTGTTGGGTGTACATTTGACATCAAATAAGAAGAAACACCTGGAATTGCAAAAGGATATTGTTCAAAATGTCAAAAAGGGTTTAGATTCCATTGGGAAAGGATCTCGATCAATGGATAAGGCCACTACAAGAAGCGTCATGTTGACATCTATTATAAATCATGATATAGCAAGAAAAAGAAAAATGTCTGCACTTTCAGCTGAAATTGGTTATAGTAGAACCACAATAATAAAATATGAGAAAAAGAGAAAGCTTTTGGATGAGATTTCAGAAGGAAATTGGGAAATTATGTGTAGAGCTCCCCGTTTTGAAATGATTGAAGATGTTGTTAGGAACTCGGTCTCAATTTTTTGGCATGATCAGACTCGTCCATCATCAAATACCAGAGATGTTATGAGACACAAGATTGGGCCTGGTATTTATGAAAATCATATCAAACATTGGCTAGACATAACACAACTTGAGATGTATATGAACTTTTGTAATATATATCCTCATATAAAGATTGGAGAAACAATGTTTGAAAGGTTAAAGCCATATTATGTGAAGAAAAACAATATTTTTGAAATTTGTTGTTTTCGTTATCATATTGAATTTGATCTCTACTATTAGGTGTTTTGAAAGATGAGAGAAGAAAGTTGTGGTTTTCAAAATGCACCTCCTAAATAGGCAAGTTTGTTCATAAAGGCTATATTATGTGATCATGAAAATGGACCTCAAATAAACTGCATAAAAGGAATTTGTGAGACATGTGGAAATTTGGC
>VDFB02293046.1:0-54900 GCA_007258455.2 Sequoia sempervirens | reverse complement strand
AAGAGGTCAATGACTAAATCTATAAATGGAATAATCAATGATCATTTCAATCATCTTGAAACACTTGAAAAATCCTAATTGTTATCATGTTTACTTCTTTGTAATGAGCTGAAAGAGTCATTACAATTGTTGGGTGTACATTTGACATCAAATAAGAAGAAACACCTGGAATTGCAAAAGGATATTGTTCAAAATGTCAAAAAGGGTTTAGATTCCATTGGGAAAGGATCTCGATCAATGGATAAGGCCACTACAAGAAGCGTCATGTTGACATCTATTATAAATCATGATATAGCAAGAAAAAGAAAAATGTCTGCACTTTCAGCTGAAATTGGTTATAGTAGAACCACAATAATAAAATATGAGAAAAAGAGAAAGCTTTTGGATGAGATTTCAGAAGGAAATTGGGAAATTATGTGTAGAGCTCCCCGTTTTGAAATGATTGAAGATGTTGTTAGGAACTCGGTCTCAATTTTTTGGCATGATCAGACTCGTCCATCATCAAATACCAGAGATGTTATGAGACACAAGATTGGGCCTGGTATTTATGAAAATCATATCAAACATTGGCTAGACATAACACAACTTGAGATGTATATGAACTTTTGTAATATATATCCTCATATAAAGATTGGAGAAACAATGTTTGAAAGGTTAAAGCCATATTATGTGAAGAAAAACAATATTTTTGAAATTTGTTGTTTTCGTTATCATATTGAATTTGATCTCTACTATTAGGTGTTTTGAAAGATGAGAGAAGAAAGTTGTGGTTTTCAAAATGCACCTCCTAAAAAAGAAATTTTGTTCATAAAGGCTATGTTATGTGATCATGAAAATGGACCTCAAATAAATTAAATAAAAGGAATTTTATAAAATATGTGGAAATTTGGCTAAATTTCCTTCAAGAAATGAGGATACTGACATAACAAAGACAATAAATTTCAAGAGGTAAGTACTATTTTTAGAGAGTTTATTTGTTTTAATTTGATTAGATTGTTATTTGAATTCTCTAATGTAATGTTTCATTGATTTTGTGGTTTATTACTTATTCACATATTTTACTCACACAAGTACACGTATGTAAAGTTTTAAAGAAATTTTGGCAAAAAAATCCACAAGGTTGAACTATGTAGAAGAGGAGATTCCTATTGGAAAATTTATGGAAGTTTTTCAAAAGTTGATACAACCATACATACAACATTCCTTTTTTGCTAAGTGGAAAGCACAACAATTCCAAACATTGAGAGATACTTTCCCACTTGGAACAATTCTATCAGTAGTTGACTTGGTAGAAAATTACTCCTTTGTACATCAAAAGGAGATTCAATTAGAATATTACTTTTCAAAGCAGATCACTATTATGGTTCATGTGTGTTATCGACATGTACAATCAGAATTGGATGGTGTTGAGAGTATAGATGAAGAATGAGCCATTAAGAAAAAATATCAGTTTTATATTAGTGATGATAAAGAGCATCACATGCTTTTTGTACAACACTGCTTTACAATTTTTTTTGAGAATTTGAGAAGCAGGGGTGTAAAATTTGAAAAAGAATTTTGTATGGTCAGATGGATGTGCAACACAATTCTAATCTTCACGGCCATTCTATGCACTTTTTAGATATCATAAAATCTACAAAATACCACATGTTTGGAGTTTTTTTAGAGTGGGCATGGAAAGGGTGAGCATGATGGAGCAGGAGTTTGCATCAAACGAGCTTTAAGAAAGCATCAAATGAGTTATTCAGAATATCGTATAGACAATGCACATGATGTTGTTGAATGGTGTAAGAAACACTTTGCATCAAATATGGTCGACACATCTTTGAGAACAAACCAACACATTCCACATAGAGTGTTTTGGGAGATATCGGGTATGTATAAATTACATTTTCAAAAATTTGAATTTATTTAAATTTAAAATCTATATATATATACACACACACACACATGTTTTTTCACATATTTTTTTTGTTGTACATGTATCTAGGTGTGGACAAAAGATCAATGCATGGATGCAAGAGGGTAGACAAAACAAGATCCTTGAATTGTGTTGTGTTTAGATAGTCACCATGGATGGACATTATACATAAGGGATTACTCTTCTTTTTGCATTGAGTGCATTGCAGGAAACTCTAATCATGCATGCAACAACCAAGAACTTGAATATGTTGGTAAATGGGATACAGTGCCACTAGTTGTTTCAGAAACATACAATGAAAATGAGGAAGATAGATTTGAAGACATTCCTTTCATTTCAATTGATTATGACCATATTTTAGGATTGGTTAGAAAAGGTACATGTGTAAGTTTTCAATAATTTAAATATTATATATATAGTTAATGATCTTTAAAGTCTAGAGACATTTCTAATTTTTTTAGAAATTTTTTGTGTAAATTTGGTGTACAAGAGATGTTTTTGCAGTCATAGCAAAGCCTGGAAATATAGAAGGTGTTAGCTATTATTTATTGTGTTGCACAGAAGAGAGGAATAAGCTAACACAACTTGGAACAAGTGATGGAATGTTATTTCCCACAGGTGAGTTTGAATTTAAAATTATATATACATTGTGTGGACATGTGCACATGTTACATTATAAACCTTAAATATATATATTGTACAAGCCTTGAGCAGGAAAATGTTGTACACATTCACATGTCTTACCTTAGGTTCATGTTTACCATGCAAGTTCTGTTGTAGTACAAGGGATATATCTAAAACAAGTCAAAGTGGTTCAACATGGGATTCATTTTGTTGACTATCAACCTGATAATAAGGTATATCAGTATAGTCACTTAATAATTGCTACCACCCTACATCTTCATGTAGTTCCACATGCACGTGGCCAAAAAAAATGGAGACTAGATAGTGATGATCATAAAAAAAATTTACATGTTATTGAAGAGTGGGCTGAACCAGAATGTTTGAGTTAGATTATATCCATGATTTTCAAGTTCACTTGTAACCCTATACATGTTCAAGTGAGAACTTATAGTAACTTGTACATAGTTGTAAATCATTTAGTGTAAATTCCAATTATATGTACATATTTGTTCCATGGAATTCTTAAGTTCAAGAATCTTTGATTTCATTTGAAAGTTTAAAGTTACACTTATAGCATCATCTCTCACTTTTTTTGCTTGCATGTAAACCCATATATATGCTTTCAATACTTATTTGAAACCTAGTGAAGTTTTTTAAAATCATTTTGCCTAAATTACAATTATATACAACTTATATTTGTTTCATGGAATTCTTAAGTTCAAGAATCTTATATACAATTATATACAACTTATATTTGTTCCATGGAATTCTTAAGTTCAAGAATCTTTGATTTCATTTGAAAGTTCAAAGTTACACTTATAGCACCATCTCTCACTTTTTTTGCAATTATATACAACTTATATTTGTTCCACCAAATTGTTCCATGGGAAATTATGTATTTTAAAATTAAGTATTATCTAATTATAAAAAAATTGCACACATATTTAAAACATAAATCAATGCAAATAAAAAAATAAAGTTGTCATCAATTTAATTTACAAAAAATACCGCAAATGAAAATAGAATGTTCCCATCCATTTTCCAAATCATATTTAAATGAATTCTATATGACTCCCTCTCTCCCCTCTACCCTTAACCCTTAAACCCTAAACCCTTGTTCCCTCTACCCTCTATCTCTCTCCTACTCCCCCCTCTCTCTCTCAAGTATCTCCCTCCTACCCCCTCTCCCTCTCTCAAGTCTCTCTCTGTCGCTTTCACTCCTATCTCTCTCCCCTCTTCCCTTAACCCTCTACCCTCTACCCTTAAGCCTTAAACCGTTAAACTGTTAAACCCTCTACCCTCTACCCTTAACCCTTAAATGTTAAAACCCTCTATCCTCTACCCTCTACTCTTACACCCTTAAAACCTATACCCTCTACCCTTATCCCTTAACCCTTAAACCCTCTATCCCTTAACCCCTCTCTATCTCTCTCCCACTCCCTCCCTCTCACTCTCTCTCTCAAGTCTCTCCCTCCTACCCCCTCTCCCTCTCTCCCCTTTACCCTTAACCCTTAAACCCTAAACCCTTGTACTGTCTACCCTTTATCTCTCTCCCACTCTCTCCTCTCTCTTTCTCTTGTCTCTCCCTCCTACCCCCTCTCCCTCTCTCCCCTTTACACTTAACCCTTAAACCCTAAAAACTTGTACCCTGTACCCTCTATCTCTCTCCCACTCCCTCCCTCTCTCTCTCTCAAGTCTCTCCCTCCTACCCACTCTCCCCCTCTCAAGTCTCTCTCTCTCTCACTCCTCCTATCTCTAGATCCCACTCACGCCTCTACCCTTAAGCCTTAAGCCAGGCCTCCTCCTCTCTCTCTCTCTCTCTCTCCATATACTTCCATCTCTAGATCCCTCTACCCTCTACCCAGCAAGCCTTAAACCCTCTCTCTCTCTCTCCTCCTATCTCTAGATCCCTCTACCCTCCTGCCCATGGCCTTGAAGCCCTTCCAAACCCTTGAGACCCTCTGCCCTCTACCCTCTGCCATGGCCATGGAGCCTTCAGACCCTCTACACTCTGCCCTCTGCCCTTGCACCCATGGGCACTGCCTCTACCCATGGCCCTTGGCCATTAGACCCTCTGCCTCTGTCTTGGCCATGCCCTCTGTCTCCTCTCCCTCCTCCCTCTCTCTCTCTCTCCAGGTATCTCCTCCTACCCCTCTCTCCTCTCGTGTCTCTCTCTCCCCATCCCATGGTCCTTGTGTGGGCTCCCTCTGCCATGCCCTTAACCCTTAGATCTTAAAATGGTCTTGACTATTTTATGTCTCTCCCCTCCCCTCTGTCTTCAAGTCTCTCATCCCATGCCTCTAGGCCTCTCCCTCTGCCATTAGGCCATTAGGCCCTAGGCCCTTGTACCCTCTACCCTTTATCTCTCTCCCACTCCCCTCTCTCTCTCTCTCTTAAGTCTCTCCCTCCTAGACCCACTCTCTGTCTCTCAAGTATCTCTCTCTCACTCACTCCTATCTTAAGCTCCCCTTTACCCTCTAGATCTGTACACCCTTAAACCTTATACCCTCTACCCTTAACCCTTAAACCCTCTACCCTCTACTCTTAACCCTATACCTTCTATCTCTCTCCCACTCCCTCCCTCTCTCTCTCTCAAGTATCTCCCTCATACCATCTCCCTCTCTCAGGTCTATCTCTCTCACTCACTCAAGTTCCTTCTATCTCGAGCTCCCCTCTACCCTCTACCCTTAACCCTTAAACCCTAAATTGGTCTTAAAACCTATACCCTCTATCTCTCTCCCACTCCCTCCCTCTCTCTCTCTCTCTCTCTCAAGTCTCTCCCTCCAACCCCCTCTCCCTCTTTCCCTTCTTCCCTTAACCCTTCTTCAAATAAATTTAATACCCTCTTCACCTTTATCTCTCTCCTCCCCCCTCTCTCCTGCTCAAATTCTCTCCCTCCACTTTACCCTCTCCCTCTCCCCTCACCCTTAACCCTTGACATGGCTTCTTAACACCTCTGCTATCTCTCTCCTCCCTCTCTCTCAGTCTCTCCCTACTGGGCTGGTTTCATCTCTCCCGTGTCTCTCTCTCCTCCTCCTATCTAGGCTCTCCTCTACCCACTCTAGACTCTTACATAAACCCTTAACCCATGCCCTCCTGTCTCCTCACTCCCATCACTTCTCTCTCTCAAGTCTCTCCCTCCACCCTCTCCCTCTATTGGTCTCTCTGCTCTCTATAAGTTCCTTCTATCTCGAGGCTCCCCTCTACCCTCTACCCTTAACCCTTAAACCTAAGGGTTTTAAACCCTCTACCCTCTATGCCTCTCCCTCCTCTCTCCTCTTTCAAGTCTCTCCACTCCTACCCTCTCCTCTCTCCCTCACCGCATGTATGGGCCTAAACCATGTACCCTCTACCCTTTATCTCTCTCCCACTCCCCCCCTCTCTCTCAAGTTTCTCCCTCCTAGATCCACTCTCTGTCTCATAAGTCTCTCTCTCTCTCACTCACTCCTATCTCTAGATCCCCTCTACCCTCTACCCTTAAGGAATAAACTCTTAAACCCTCTATCTCTCTCTCACTCATTCCTTCTATCTTGAGCTCCCCTCTACCCTTAACCCTTAACCCTTAAAGCCTAAACCCTTAAACCCTCTACCCTGTACTCTTAACCCTATACCCTTTATCTCTCTCCCACTCCCTCCCTATACCCCTATAATTCATTTGAACATGTAATTAGGATAATTGATAGAGATATAATGCTCTCAACATTTCTTCTTTGTTCTGAGCTACTATTTAATTCCAATGGAGACTTTAAAGAATAATGTGCTTGATTGTAAGCTTTTGGATTCAATTGTGTATGCTTTTTGTGTCGACATTTCAGATTACACTTAGTGATCCATCATCAGGAAGAGGAACAATAGAAAGAAAGGAGTGCAGATAGAGCCTAATAAATGGTAGGGAAGGTGGGGTGAGAGAGAAGTAAAAAGAATAAAGGAATAAAGGAAAAAATAATAAGCAAAAAAGGTGTAAAAATAAATAAACATTAGGAAAATAAAGCATAGGAAAATAAATAAAGATCAAAAAGAAGAAAAAGAAAAATGTAAGAAACAAAGGAAATAGTAAGATAAGAAAAGAAAAAGAAATTAGAAGCCAAACAAAAAAACCAAATAAAGAGAAAAAGAAAGGATAGAAAAAAAGTTAAGAAGACCACAATTAAATTAAAGAAATTGTAAAGGAACAAGAAGAGACAATTAAGCAAAAAAATAGAAAAAGCAATTAAAATGAAAAATATAAGAGCCTAAATAAGAATGGAAAAAAATAAAAGAAAATACAAACAAGAAGAAATAAACAAATGAAAAATAAATAAAAGAGAAAATAAAGAACAAAAGAAAAAAAGGCACAAGAAAAAAGGCATAGAAAAAACTAAGCAAAAATTACAACATATAAATGAATTAAAAAGTATAAATAAATATGAATATAAACTAACACAAAAACTAGAACAAGAAATAAAAAGTACATCAGTTAAATTAAAGTATAAAAGAACAACAAAACAAGGAAAACAACAATAAATGAAAGATATATATATATATATAAGCGAACAAACAAGGTATAAACAAACATTTTAAACTAAAACACAAAAAAATTGAAACATAACTAATGTAGTATGCATCAATTAAATGAACAAGAGTGTAAAAGAATGACAAATAAAAGAAAAAATCAAATAAATGAATTAAAGTACATACATACATACATACATACATACATACATACATACATACATACATACATACATACATACATACATATATATATATGACAACTCGCCAATTAATACATCAATTAAACGAATGAATACTGTGCTTTTCAAATACTCTAAAATTTCAAGAAGAATGAGGTGAAGAAAATACAATTTTTTCTTATTTCTTCTCCACTTTAATATATAATCTCACACCAAAACATGCATGTGAAACCTCCACCAACTTCTCAAAATGGTTGTATTTTATGGTGGACTAAATCCACCAAATGCATGAAATAATTTGTATGCATCTATAATCTGTTGGCAAAAAAAGGACACACAACTAAGAGGGCGGGTGAATCAGTTGTGACAAAAAATTAAACTTTTCTTACTTAACTCAATCTAATCTTGGATTTGATGAATAAGCAATTAACACATCAGAGAGACAAAGAACACCAAGATTTTTTATGTGGAAACCCTATTAGGGGAAAAACCACGGTGGATGTTAGTCCATGTTGAAGATCATGGCAGCTTCAGGCGAATACTTTCCAGCACATACGCATGAAGACAATAATTAAATATAGCCTTTGACTATTTAATTATTTTATGTGACTTAATAAAGAGACATTCCTTTTGATAACAGATGCAATTTAAAGAGATACGAATTTAATAATGAAGTGGCGCGATTTTTTAAGTGGCCGACTTCTTGTTTATATTTTGCATGAGGCCGACTTTGCAATATGAAAGGTCACATCCTTTGGACATTTCCTATCGTCATCTATAAAAGGAGATCACTGTTATTCATTTGATAGATAGATTTTATTAAGCAAGTTCGAATTTTCCTTCATTCAGATTGTGAATTCCTTCAAGAGCAGTTTGCGAATTTCTCTAAGGGCAGATTGCGAATTTCTCTAAGTGCAGATTCAGATCACAAGGAAGAGCAGATTATCATCTGTTATTGCATCTAGAGTTGATGCTGGATATTGGCCTTGTATTGGCCTCATTGTAAAGAGAATTATTGCCATTACTTATATATATAAAAGAGAGATATTTGTTGCTGGGTTTTTCTCCCTCAAGAGGAGGGTTTTCCCAGGGTATATGCTGTGTTTCTGTGTCTGATTTTGAATTAATTTTCTATGCACTTATCTGATCACTAATTTAACATGGTATCAGAGCGGGTGTGAAGAAAGATCGGGGTTAGATTTGTGCTTTCACAGCTTATTCTATTCTTTGTTGAAGGGTCCTATCTATCCTCACTTCATTCAAAATGGTGAACGGATTGAAGATCGAAGATAGACTCGATGGAGCCTCTAACTACACCTCTTGGAGATTCTGAATCATGCTTACATTGGAGGAGAATGATTTGGTTGAATTTGCGGAGTCCAAGGTTCCCGAACCTGAAGAGGAAGAAGTGAAGCTGCAATGGAGGAAGAAAGATATCAAAGCAAAGAAGTCGCTAGTTGACTCCGTCAAAGACCACATCGTCCCTATTGTTTCCAAGTTGAAGACTGCAAGGGAGATGTTCAAAACTTTGGAGGAAATGTATGAAATTAACAACACCAGCCGGGCTCTTGCGCTGAAGCAACAACTTCATCATGTGAAGATGTCAAAAGGAGAGACCGTGATCGCCTACTTCATGAGGATTGCAGAATTGAGAGATCGGCTCTCCACTATTGGTCATATGGTTGAAGATAAAGATTTGACAATGCTTGCACTCAACGGCTTGCCATTATCTTGGGAGTCCTATATTCAAGGAATTAGTGCAAGGTCTAAACTTCCTAAGTTTGATCGTTTGAGGGCTGACTGCATCCAAGAGGAATCAAGGTTGATGGCTAGAGGTGTTGGCCCAAGTTCTTCTAATCAAGAAATCCATGTTCTTGCAGCCCAAGCTTCGAAGAAGAAAGGAAAAGGTGGAAAGAAGGGTCACTTCAAGAGGAATCGTGATAAAGGAAATGATGATGCTTCCCCTCCCAAGAAGAAGCGAGATTTGTCTAAAATTCAATGCTTTAGGTGTGACAAGTTTGGTCATTTTGCTAAACATTGCCCTGACAGACCTAAGCATCAAGCCTCCGTTGCAGATGTAGAGAATGTTTCTCCTCAGAAGGATGAATATCTGTTTTGCTCAGCCTTGTCAAGCAATGTTGCCACCGACACCAACACATGGTTGATTGACAGTGGTGCTTCTCGTCACATCACCGGATTCAAGGAGCACTTATCAAATTTGGTGAAGAAAGACTCTTTGGAACAAGTTATCATTGGAGATGATGCTAGCTACACCGTGAAAGGGATTGGGACCTCTACTCTCCATTTGGATTCAGGTATCACACTTCAGTTGAGCAATGTTCTTTATGTTCCGGGGATCAAGCGCAATCTCATCTCTATTTCAGCCCTAGAAGATAAAGGATATCAAATTGCCTTCTCAAAAGGCAAAGTTCTTGTATGGATGGAGAACTCTAGTTTCAAAGATGCTCAAGTTATTGGAGTGAGACATGAAAGTCTCTACAGGGTTTGCACTCGTCCTCTACAAGCCTTGGTTCATGATACTTCTTCTCTATGTGATCTTTGGCATCGAAGATTGGGGCATCTACACTTTCGTGCTTTGCCTATTATGGAAAAGATGGTGACAGGTCTACCCAAGTTCGACAAGGAGCATGAAGGCACTTGCAAGGGTTGCGCTCTAGGTAAGAATGTAAAAGCCTCTTTTCATAGTAGTGAAAGTAGATCTAAGAGTATTTTAGATCTCATCCATTCAGATTTATGTGGTCCTATGTCTGTTCCTTCTTCAAGCGGATTTTTGTATTATGTACTGTTTATTGATGATCACTCTAGGAAAACTTGGATTTATTTCTTGAGGTCTAAAGAGTCTGAGGAAGTATTAGCTAGATTTAAGGAGTTTAAAGCCTTAGTAGAAAACCTTTCTGGTAAAAGAATTAAGGTCCTTAGATCTGACAATGGTGGTGAATACACCTCTAGCAGTTTTCTAGACTTTTGTACAGATGCAGGGATTAAGAGGGAGTTCTGTGTTCCCTATAATCCTCAGCAGAATGGTGTTGCAGAAAGAAAGAACAGGACAATCATGGAAGCAGCAAAGGCCATGATTCATGATCAAGATTTACAGACTTTCTTATGGGCAGAAGCCTCCAGGACAGCTGTATATGTGCAGAACAGAAGTCCTCACAAGGTTTTGGAGAATATAACTCCGGAAGAAGCCTTCACAGGGAAGAAGCCTGAAGTTAGTCACTTAAGAATATTTGGATGTCCTGTTTATATTCATGTTCCAAAGGAGAAGAGAACCAAGCTGGAGCCTTCTGGCAAGAAGGGCATCTTTGTGGGCTACAATGAGACATCTAAAGCCTACAGAATTTACATTCCAGGACAAAAGTTGATTGAGATCAGTAGGGATGTTACTTTTGAGGAAGACATTGCATTTAGAAGATCCAAGGGCACTCACATGGAGATCAGTAATGAAGAGTCTCCTCAGGATATGGAAGTTGACCACACTCCTGAGATTCAGAGGGAGACTGTTGAACCAAAAGAAGATGCTGATCCTGTTGAACCCTTGGAGCCTACTGATGGGCCTACTGACATTGTCATTGGAAGAAAGAGACCTCTATGGGCTAGGCGTACTATGCAAGAGGCAGAAAGCTTTGCAGCTCCTAGAGGCACATTCAGAGAAAGTAAAAGGCCTCATAAGTTCTTCAATTATGTTGCCTTGATGAGTCAGATTATTGATTCAGAACCTTCATGTGTTGAAGAAGCATTCAGTCATCAGGTTTGGAGAGATGCAATGGCAGAGGAGTATCAATCAATTCTGAAGAATGATGTTTGGGATATTGTTCCTAGACCTAAGAGCAAATCAGTGGTATCTTCGAAATGGCTCTTCAAAATCAAGCATGCTGCAGATGGGAGCATTGAGAAGTACAAGGCAAGATTTGTAGCTCGAGGGTTTTCTCAGAAAGAGGGAGTTGATTACGAAGAAACATTTGCTCCTGTTGCCCGTTACACTTCTGTCAGAACCATCATTGCCATTGCTGCATCGAAAGGATGGAAGATTCATCAGATGGATGTGAAGACAACATTTCTCAATGGCGTAATTGAGGAAGAAGTTTACATTGAGCAACCTGATGGTTTTGAAGTTCATGAGAAGGAGTCACATGTGTGTAAGCTGAAGAAGGCCTTGTATGGTCTTAAGCAGGCTCCTCGTGCTTGGTACGAAAGGATTGATCGGTACCTATCTAGTTTGGGCTTCCTGAAGAATGATGCTGATTCAAATCTCTATTTCAAGGTAATCAATGGTGATGCACTAATATTGGTTTTATATGTTGATGATTTGATCCTTACTGGAGAAGATCACCTGATTCTCGAGTGCAAGAAGGAGTTGACTTCAGAATTTGAGATGAAGGACCTTGGGCTCATGCATTACTTTCTTGGTTTAGAAGTCTGGCAGAAACCAGATGAGATGATTCTAAGTCAAGGAAAGTACACCATTGATATACTTAAGAGATTTGGCATGATGGATTGCAAATCCATGTCTACACCTATGGGACCAACCTACATAAGTTGAAGGAGGCTGCAGCTAATTCAGACTTGGTGGATCCTACATTGTACAGACAGTTGATTGGATCCTTGATGTATCTAGTTAACACTAGACCTGATATTTTCTATGCATTGAGTGCACTTAGCCAGTTTATGTGTGATCGAGATAGATACATCTTGTTGCAGCTAAACATATCTGAGATACTTGCGTGGCACAATTGGATATGGGTTGAGTACTTGGATCTGAGACTTGGATTACATGGTTTTACAGTTGATTGGGTAGGGTGTGTCCACGGTCGGAAGAGCACCTCGGTTGTTGCTTGATTTGGGTTGCTATGATTTCACAGTGCAGCGAAGCGATCATCTGTAGCATTGAGTGCGGTAGTACATTGCAGCTTGTATGGCAACTCGGGCGAGTGGCTTCGTAAGCTCCTTCAGGATTGTTTGGACAATCAATGGAGCCTACAATCATCCATTGTGATAATCAGAGTTGCGTGAAGCTTTCTGTCAATCCTGTGTTTCATGACAGAACAAAGCATGTCGAGATCAAGTACCACTACATCAGAGATATGGTACTACGTAAGGCTGTACAGTTGAAGTACATCAGCGATGAGCGGGACGGCAGATATTCTCACCAAGCCTCTCTCCAGATAAAGTTTGTATACTTTCGAGATAAGCTTGGTATGGTGGAGAATCCAGCCTTGACTGAGAAAGAGTCTCAGTATCAGTGAGCCTTTCTATCTTTTGCCATAGTATGGTTGTAGCCATTATGGTAGATATCGTGTTGAGGCGATATCCAATATCACGTTGAGGTGATATATATCTTTTACCATAGTATGGTTGTAGCCATTATGGTAGATATCGTGTTGAGGCGATATCCAATATCACGTTGAGGTGATATTCCCTTACTCACCATAGTATGGTTGTAGCCATTATGGTAGATATCGTGTTGAGGCGATATCCGATATCACGTGAAGTGATATTCATCTTGTGCCATAGTATGGTTGTAGCCATTATGGTAGATATCGTGTTGAGGCGATATCCAATATCACGTTGAGGTGATATTTCTTTATTCACCATAGCATGGTTGTAGCCATTATGGTTGATATCGTATTGAGGCGATATCAGACATCTCAATGAGGTGATATGTCTTAAACAGCTGAAAGTATCCTCCCTAGCTGAGAGGGAGTGTTGAAGATCATGGCAGCTTCAGGCGAATACTTTCCAGCACATACGCATGAAGACAATAATTAAATATAGCCTTTGACTATTTAATTATTTTATGCGACTTAATAAAGAGACATTCCTTTTGATAACAGATGCAATTTAAAGAGATACGAATTTAATAATGAAATGGCGCGATTTTTTAAGTGGCCGACTTCTTGTTTATATTTTGCATGAGGCCGACTTTGCAATATGAAAGGTCACATCCTTTGGACATTTCCTATCGTCATCTATAGAAGGAGATCACTGTTATTCATTTGATAGATAGATTTTATTAAGCAAGTTCGAATTTTCCTTCATTCAGATTGCGAATTCCTTCAAGAGCAGTTTGCGAATTTCTCTAAGGGCAGATTGCGAATTTCTCTAAGTGCAGATTCAGATCACAAGGAAGAGCAGATTATCATCTGTTATTGCATCTAGAGTTGATGCTGGATATTGGCCTTGTATTGGCCTCATTGTAAAGAGAATTATTGCCATTACTTATATATATAAAAGAGAGATATTTGTTGCTGGGTTTTTCTCCCTCAAGAGGAGGGTTTTCCCAGGGTATATGCTGTGTTTCTGTGTCTGATTTTGAATTAATTCTCTGTGCACTTATCTGATCACTAATTTAACGATCCACAAGATTATACTTTGTTAAAAGTATAAAGAAATAATAAGGAAATGCATGCATTGGGCACACTTCCTAGAGCTCCTTTGCTCAAATACAAAGAGGACTCATACCTTGGAGTTTTGGGACATTCTTGAACTTTTGACTCTTCTGAACTTTCTTCTACACTTGCACTTGTCTGTGCCTCTTGATTGACTTGATTTACCAAAACAAATTGAGGTTGCTTCACCGAAACATATGGAATAATCTAAAGTAGATTATGTGTTTGGGTATTATTCCCTTGGTTTGTAATGTCTTCGTCTAAATCATAACTACAATTTTTGGATGATTTGACAGAGCCCTCATCAACTCTAACATTTTCACTTTCAACCATCTTTCTTAGTGTTTTGTTATAGCACTGGTAGGCCTTACTTTTAGTGGAGTAACCTAGAAAGATTCCTTCATCACTTCTTGCATCAAATTTTCCTATATCATCATCTCTCCTGATATAACACTTGCTTCCAAATATTTTGAAATACTTGACAGTATCCAATACATTTGAGATACATTTGAGATACATTTCCTTTCATCATCATTATTCTGGTAGCATCCATAATTGTTCTATTATTTCTCTCTATAACTCCATTCCATTGAGGGGTTTGGAGAGCAAATAACTATCTTTTAATTCCATGCTCTTCACAATAAGAGTTGAACTCCTTAGAAATGAACTCACCACCTCTGTTAGATCTCAAGCACTTTATTTTTAGACTTTTCTCATTTTCTTCCATAGCCTTGAAACTTTTGAACTTCTCCAATGCTTCACATTTTTCTCTTAAGAAAGAAACCCATATCATTCTAGAGTAATTATCAATAACCAACATGAAATACCTTTCTCCATGAATACTTCTCACTCTAGAGGGACCACAAATATATGTATGTATCAGCTCCAACAAATTATTTGAATTAAATTGTTTGCTCCAGAAAGAGACTCTAGTTTGTTTACCCATTTGACATTCCCTGCAGATTATATTATCAGGCTTTACTAACCTAGGTAGGTCTCTTACTACTTGAGTAGAAATTATCTTGATAATGTTTTCAAAGTTTACATGACACAACCTCCTATGCCACAACCATCTTTCATCTACTTGAGTAATTAAACAACTCCCACTAGCAGTATTGAAATGAAAAATCTTACCTTTTGTTTGTTTTCCTATTGCAATCATGTTCCCATAACTTCCACGTATCTTTCATCTTCCATCTTTGAACTAAAGATCATATCCCTTGTGCACCATTTGTCCAACACTCAACAATTTGTGCTTCAAACCTTCAACATAAAGAACATCATTAGTGTTATGCTTACCACCAATACAAATAGATCCTCTACCACGAATCACACTAGCATTGTTATCTCCAAATCTTACAACCCCACCGTCATACTTTTCTAGACTAAAAAAATTGCTTTTATCACCGGTCATATGATGTGAGCATCCACTTTCAATGACCCACTCATCCTTTTCTTCAACTTGGGCTGCAAGAGCTTTCTCATCTTTAGTGGATTTAGTAGCCATATAATTATCTTCAATGGTAGCAATTAAAGTCCATTCATCTTCTTTTCCATTGTCTTTATTAGACTCATCATTAGTCACTGCTTCTTTAGCAAAGTAGCATTTCCTTTGGAATATAGACTTCTTAGGCTTAGATCTAAGAACTCTTTCAGGACATCTTGATGCAAAATGACATATTTTACTACATGAAAAAAATTTAATGGGAAATTCATCTTCATACTTACCTTTTCCTCTGCCTTCTTTCTTTACAATCAATGCTTCCAGTTCTTCTACCTCTCTTTCTTTATCTTCAAGCTGTTTTAGTTCTTCATCATACTTGGATATCTTTCTGGAACTCTCTCCTAGACTATATCTTTGCCTATTACTTCTGGATATAGTGGCCTTGAATGTAGATGCAGTATTTGGTGTAGATTCGCCAAATTCACTTATTTCAATAGAAGCAAGCTTCCCGATTAATGTGTCTCTTGTCATCTTGTTTACTAATCTGAACTCTTCAATAGCATGGACCTTCATTTTGTAGGAAGGAGGAAAGGATCTGAGTACTTTAGCCACAATTTCATCCTCATCCATAGAAACACCGACACATGTAATACCCATCACTATTTCATTTACTGTCTACATAAAAGAAGAGATATTTTTTTCCTCACCCATCTTCAAATTCTCATACTTTCCTTTCAAGCTCTATAGCTTAGCCATCTTCACTTGTGCATCTCCTTCATACAAAGTTTCTAGTTTCGTCCAAATCTCATGAGTTGTTTGCAATCCTGCCACATTAGCCATCTCTGAATTTATCAGAGCACTCACCAAAGGTTCAATAGCCCTAATATTATTTCTAGCATCTTTGATCTCATCAATAGTAGAGGGACCATTCTGAGGAATAGTATATGAATCTCTTGTAGTCTTCCAGAAAACTCCACCAATACACCTTAAGTGAAATTGCATCCTAAGTTTCCACAATAAATAGTTGGTGTCATCAAATCTTAGATTGTCCTTCTTGAATGTTGCCATCCTGGATCACCTCAAGCTTTTAGAATTCTTCATAGGAACCTACTCCGATACCAATTGTTGGAAAATAAAGGACACACAAATGAGAGGGGGGGTGAATCATTTGTGACATAAACTTAAACTTTTCTTACTTAACTCAATTTAATCTCAGATATGATGAATAAGAAATTAACCACAAGAAATTAACACATCAGAGAGACAAAGAACACCAAGATTTTTTATGTGGAAACCCTATTAGGGGAAAAACCACGGTGGATGTTAGTCCACAAGATTATACTCTGTTAAAAGTACAAAGAGAAATAATAAGGGGAATGCATATGCATTTAGGCACACTGCATAGAGCTCACTGCTCAAATATAAAAGAGGACTCACTATCCAACAATACAAAAATATGGATTAGATCCACAAAGTATGAACTAAAAGAATAACTTCTACACAAGCCTGATTACAGTTCCAATTAAGCACAAAAAAGCTTCTTCTCACTTCACTCAAACTTCTTCACTCTCCGCTCTGCAATCGAATGATAGAAACACTATTCGCTCATTTACACTTTCTCTAGCATACATTCACACTTATGCACACATTAACTTTTCTCAACCAATCACTCTTATATATCTAGTACATGAGATTTCATCACAACTTAGTCGGCCAGAAAAATAAAGCATATTTTCAATGTCGGCCCAAATTCATAAATAAATTTCCAATACAGGTTCACCAAGGTTGGCCAAAACATAGTGGAGACGCAAATTAACATCTCCAAGGCAAAAATAATTTAATTAATTTCACCACTAAGATGCACAACACGCTACCACCAACATGTTGGCCAAAAACATGAAAACCCAAACATGCGCAAGAAAGGATCTTCAACACGAGCTCTCTGAGTAATTTGGATGTACCACAAAGATAGAGAATGATCTAGAGACATCAGAAAACACCAAGAAACAATAGAGAAGCATACACAACAATTAAGATTACCAGAATAACACAATCTTCATTCAAGAACACTAACAGAGACCATAGAAACACTGACAAAGACCATAGAAACACTGTCAGACCACAACACAATCAAAACATTACACGAAACTTTGAAACTTTTGGTAGATGATCTAGAAACATCCAACAATAAAACATTTAATCCACACTATCCAATATTTTACATACAAAATAAGACACCTTCATGACCTGTGTTGTTCCACTGGGAACTTGGAACACTTTCTCTTACAATTTTCTCAATATCCTTGACATATACAACAACTGATATACCAAATTCTAATAGTGTTGACATCAATGACAAACACATATCAACAACCATATCCACAACATCCAATATAATCATCATAGCTCATATGTTATGATGAACTTCAAAATCATTCATGTTGTCATAGATTTTGAGACTTAACCCTTCTTTCCACCTCTCTACTTGTTATAAGTTGCTAAGTTGTAGGATTCATTATCTTACAATCATGAAGGGTTAAGAACATGTATTGTTCTCATTTTCCTCTATTCTTCATAATTGCATTCATTCACACCTCATCCATGTTAAATAAGGAGAGAGTGAAAAATTCTAGAACACCAGGAAATAGATTATTGGTAGAGAATTTGTTTGGAAGTGATTAGAGGCGTGAAGATTGAATCAAAAGTACCTAGGTATGTTGATCAACTCCTTTGTTTCATGTTGGATCTGTTGTACATTTCAATGTTCTGTATCATCATTATGCATTGTCTATATTCTTACATTTTTGTGCTTATTTATAATATATAAGTATATAGTATATTATTTATAATTATTAATAATATATATGATTTATATATTATTAATAACTATTATAGAGATTAAAAAGTATATAATTATTATATATTATATAATTAATATTATAAGTATATATTTAGAGGCAAAACATGATTTTATGAGAGTTAAAAGCCGTGTCCTTTTCATGATTTAATTTTGTACATGCACGATTCATTATCTTACAATCACGAAGGGCTAAGAAAACATATTGTTCTCATTTGCCTCTCTTCTTCATAATTGCATTCATTCACACCTCCTCCATGTTAAATAAAACTATTAGAAAAATGGAAAAAATAATAAAATAAAATACAACTATATAATTAATATTATATATTATAAAATAAAACTATTACAAAAATGGGAAAAAAATTTAAAAAAATTGATTCATGGTAGGGGGGTCAAGTGACCGTCGGCTAAGAGTCTGCTTGAACCAGCCTGCCATACATTTTTTTATAATATTTTGAATTGGTTCGATCGAACAACTTATTTTTAGGCTCGACCGAACCACCCTTTCCCCCCTTCTCCCCCCCCAGGCATAAAAAATGTCCAGAATTTTGTACTTCGAAGCTCGATTTGAGAATGAAAATGGAGGAGAATTGACAAACCCAACTAGTATTAGGTAGCCCTCGAATGAGCTATCCAACAAATATAATTTTAATATGTTTTGGTTTTATTATCTATTTGTTTTTCAGTTTTTCACGAAAATGAAGCTTTATGTTACTGCACATGTGGAAAAATAGAAGATTATCAAATTTTTTGAAAAATATGAGTGCACTAGATATTGGAGTCCTTGATCCAACAAAAAAAGAATTTTGATACATACAAAATTTTTATGTGTTATATAGTTGCACTATGTTTGAATTGTAATTGGTTTGACTTTGAAACTTGATTAAAGAAAAAATATTCAATAAAAAAAAATCTAACCAAGTGGAAGCAATAGATATTAGAGTTACAAATCTAAATTTGAAAGAATTAGAATTTTATCCTTCATGGAAAAAAAGTTATGTGTTATATGGTGAGCATCACTTTTTAAAAATGTTGTTTTATGAAAAAAAACTTGTTTTGAGGGAGATGGAAAAAGTAGTGCAATCTGATTCCAAATTTTTGAAAAAAATACATTTAGAATCTATAGCCAAAATGTCATGAAACTCTAGTTTGCATCATCTTTAAATTCCTCATGGTTTAGCTGCTATAGGTGCTTGAAAGTGAAGATTTAGTTTAAAAAAATATTTTAGTGTCCAATTTGGCCAAAAATTGTAAACCACCATTGTGGGATCACCCTCTTCCATATTTCACAACCTTATTATACTTAGCTCATCTTAAATATGTAGCCTCGATCCATTAACATATCTAACCATCTTTTCATGATCTAATTCATTATGGATATATATTATAATTTTTTAATAAAAATCCTTTGTATAGGCCTTCACACTTAACTCTTTATGTCTTAAATTCCATAATTTCTTGAGAAGTTTAAGTTGGTAATATATCTAGGTATAAATTTAACCTTCATCTTGCTTACCATTCAATCCCATCAAGTAATCTTATTTCTACCATTTCTTCTTTTATCTTGCACCTCTTTCCACCAAACTATTACATGACCTTTCATTTTTGCTTGAGCAACCTTCATTCTTTTAGGGTCCTCTACTTCATCATATTTGAAGTATTCTTCCATCTCTATTATCTAGTCAATTAATTCATATGGTTATATACGTCCTAAGAAGCTTGGTAATTCTACCTGTTTTCCTTTCCCAATGTTAGAAATAACTCTTACAAGCCTTCTTTCTCCTGCATCCATATCTCCATCTGAATTTTCACCTTCCTTACTAGCCATGTATCTACTCCTTCATCATCATAATATATATCTTCATGTACTCTATCTCTTCTCATTCCACCTTCTATTGCATCCATTCTTTATTTCACTCCTCTTAGAGCCTCTAGTACCTCATCTATTATATTTATTGCTTTTGTAGTTGTAACATTTTCCATCCTTCTCCTTGGTGGCATCTTACTACTCTAATTCTCTTTTCTTTCTTTTTCTTTCATACTACAGTTTTCCTAGCTATAATATCCCTTGTTGTAGGGACACACTCACAATTTCAACTCATAAGGGCTTCTTCAAACCATAAATCAAAGTAATTATCTTCCTTCCTATAGCTTTATTTATGCTCTATTACCACACTGATGACACCCACCTCCTTTTAGGAACCAAAAAATCCACTTAACAAGAGCTAACATTTAAAAAAGGGAAGGTTTTGTTGTTGTAAGCAACTCACAACACCTTTTATGAAGGCTAAATGATTGTTGTAGACCCAAAAAAGGGTATAAAAGGCATACAATAAATTGCATGACAAATAACTCTGTTGATGTCCAAAACAAATAGTTACTGCAATTAGCATAAGTTATGGCTATAGGTGATTGTTCAAAATTTTAGAATCATAAAACATTATAAAATTGTACATAGGAGTCAATACTTTCAGAATAACAATTTAAATATTATTTACTGTAGGCATATACATAATATCAAAGAACAACAACTTGGAAATAAGTGATATCTAGTTTCCTTAACTCAAAAAATATAATAGTTACAATCATTTTAGACATTTACAAATGTTGTAATAAACTTGGGAGTCTACTATCCTCCTCATTTTATTTTGTAATGATTGAGATAAATTTGAAAGATTAAGTTTGATTTTGCAAGGAGTTAGGATGGTTTAAACCAAGATTAAATATGAATATTGAGAATAACAAGTAGTTTTAACATATTCATTTAGAGTTAAGTAACGGGATGATAATTTCAATGAAATTCCAAGGGTTTTCCTAGTGATTTAACACATAGGAAATTTATTAAAAAAATAAATCCACTCACACAAAGGAAACCACTTACACAAGGAAAATTGATCAAATATAGGGAACCACTTAAAGAAATAAAGAAATTTATAAATGAATAAAAATAATACTTTTTTAACATACAACCTACAAAGGTGTACAATGCAGTTTATCTAATCATATAGATTATATGTGAATCCATATAGCTAAGAAACCTTGGCCGCACCCCTAAAAATGTAAAAAATTTGTAACCAAAATGAAACGAAGAAAAATAGGTTCCACCATTTGGGAGATGGAACTAAAGGGGGATTAGGGTTCTTCCACCTATTTCCTTCAAGTTTCATTCAAGGAAACCTTAGAGATCTCAATATAGGTATAGGATTAGGGAAAGAGATCTATAATAAGGTGTCCTAGGGGTGTGATTAAAGACAAAATGGGGTCCACCACCAAGCACGAGCCTAGAAAGAAGATGATGCAAATGATATGCAAACTTGACTATGCAACTCAAGATATGAAATTGAAAATCAAAATAATGAACTGAGAAAGGACAAAGGGGCACTTGGAAAATTGAAGATGCTCAAAAAAAGGTTTGAAATCTTGAAATTTTGAAATTTAATGCACAATGGGACTCATATGCCAGTACGGGCAATTTAGTCCCAATTTAGGGTTTCAGGTTATATCTAGAATTTGGAACTGCTAAAGCAGGATCTACAGAAAAATGCTTTAAATCTGGTATATTGGGGCTCATACGCCACAAGTGGCAATTTATTCCTAGTATCAAGGTTGATCTGAAACTCTTATATCCTCTAATGATCTGCTGTAGCTTCTCTCCTATGAAATCTCCAAATTTGAAACTCTGAATTCTACTCTGTAGATGACTTTTCATGATCTTACAATGTAGATGACAACTTTGACAACTTTCTCCAAACTTGATCTTCAATGGATCTTCAACCTAGATCTATAAATCACACATAAAAGAGAGAGAAATATTTTTTTAGTAGATAGGGGTTTGCCTTGGTCAAACCCTATTTTGGTAATCAAACCTTGAAATGAATAGAAATAGAATGTAGGAATGATGAATGAAAAAATATGCTATGTTGCAACTCACCAAACCCTTGGAATAAAGGCTGCCATCTTGTTTGTAATGGCTAGCATGAATGTGGATCTTGACTCTTGATTGAATGCTATCAATCTTGACTTGAATACTTGCTTGAATCATAAGAACCTACATCACAAATGTTAGCTAAAAAAAACATGATGCATGATGACTTTGACATGATGCTTGATTCTTGAATAATGCTCCAAAACACTTGATAATCATCTCTTGAATTCTCTTGAATTCTCTTGTAAAATATTTTGTAAGTTCTCTTGATTGTTTATGAAGTTCTAGGATAAAATTATGTGAAGTAACCTTCTATTTATACTTGTTTATGCAAATTTCCTTAAATTACAACACTACAAGTCGACATCAGATCTAGGAGAATAAAATCCTACCAAGATTTTGAGTTTAAAATAGGTCCAAGCTAAGTGGGACTCATACACAAGTTGGGGCATATGAGTCCCAATAGGCTAAGCTTGGGACACAAATTTCAAGGAATGCTTAGTTTCATGCCAAATTCAAGACTAGGCCCCAAAACTTAGGTGGGACCCATATGCCTAAGGTGGCATATGAGTCCCAAATCACTAAAATTTAGGCATACAATCCAAAATAACTAAACTATGATTGGTCATTTGATATGTGTCGGGATTATCCTCAAAAAAATGCATTAAATAAGGATTTTGGATGCAAAATAAGACCAAATAAGGCATAAAGAAGCCCAATTTTAGTAGGGAGGGCCCAAATAAGTGTAAAAATGTAAAGGGATACATTTTTTACACTAAATTTATCCCCCACATTAGTGATAGGAGGAACTTTCTTCAAACTCACACTAAATTAGAAAAACTCACATCAAGAGGGGTCCAGGTGTACCAATGCTAGTGAGATAGGATGACAATGACCAAGAGGGTTGCACAAGCCCCCAGGATCAAGATCCTATGGAAAACCAACATAGGAACAAGAGAAAACACATGTGAATGATATAAGGAGCAACAAAAAGGCACAAGAATACATTACCAAAGACATATACAAGAAAGGAAAAAAACAAAAACTAAAGGGGTGGATCAAGCTTCATCCATTTTTCCCACACGCTGTGGATCAGATCTAAGTTGTTTGTCCAAGAATGTTTACAAGTGGAATGTTATTTCCACTATGCAAACCCAATGCATTCTCACAAGGGCTAGTGGAACCTTAGGCAGTCCACTAGGTAAGCCCACAGTGAGACACATATGCACGTGGCTGGTATGTGCTCACACAAACAAGAAAGTGGCTATGGGAAAGTCATGCCTAAGTTCAGATCCCATACGTACAACCATACCAAAGCTTTACCCCCTGATAAATTTGATAAGGTGTCACACAACATGAACAATGAGATCGATGGGGAAAGCAAAGTTTCATATGCTTGACACCCATGAGCAAACAAGATGCCTCCACAGGCAAGCAAAGTATGTTATGCAAGGTGGCCATATAATCAATATTACAAAATAATGTAAGGTATGTTCAAAGGATTTTTTCTTACTTCATTTAAGGCCTTAACTTAGGGAATATAATTCCTAATGTCTCCAAGAGAGGACCAGTTGAAGAATAGAAGATTCACAGCTTAGGGGTTGCATTGTGTCACATCAAGCCACTAAGAGGAATATAATATGCTGAGAGATCATGCTCTTGAAGGACATCACACCCAATGTCACCACAAAGTGAAAGATACAACACATGAAGTAAGAAGACTACACAATGAAACATGAGTTTTAATGCAAAATAATAATGTCAATGTGTGCCCCCACTTTAAAGAAATTTCTAAACACCATGTTGTGAGAAATTACTTTAAAGTTGCAAATGAGAAATGCTAACAATAAAGAGGGCATTAGAGATTATTTGGAAATCCCTATGCCATGTCATATGTTTCCAAATGAATCTTTTTCATGAAAAGGGGTTGCCCCCACAATGAAATCCCAAAATAGCATAAGGGATCCATGGATTCAGGGTTAGTATGTCTTTGCTACAATATTATTATAGAGCTTGTAGCTATAATCATTCCCCAAATACTGATGACACAAGAAGAATGACACAAAGAGAGACAAAACAAAGAAAAACCTTTCAAGTCAACATGGAAGAGACCTAAATGTCTCAACACCTTATGTCATCCCCAAAAGGAAAACACAAGACCAAGAAAAAGATAAAGTAAAATCTTTTGGGTCAACATGGAAGAGACTTAAATGTCTCAACGCCTTGTGTCATCCCCAAAAGGAAAAATTAAGAAAAATGAAAAAGGATAAAATGTTTATGACATAGAGAAGAATGTGGGTACATATGGAGAAATGCACAAAGAGAGAGAAATCGAACAAAATAGTACAGGGGATCACATTACACACATGCAATCACACACATAACATGAAAAAAAATAAACAATGTAAAAGACTAGTAAGGCACATGCGAGTCAACCTATAGTAGGTCATCTACATCCCAATCTTATTCATCATATATAGAAGGTGGTCAAGTATCCAAAGGGACAACAATGAGTGTAGTACAAGGTTCATCACTAAGTTGAACACTCTTTCTAGTAGAATTGTCATTCAAGCTCATAAAAGAGGAAAACAATGAATTCAATTCATTATGCACTTCCTCATCAATTTTAGCAACCTTGTCATCGTCGTCCAAGTTAATCACAATGGGAGGTCGAATGATAAATTCCAAAGAGGGATTTAGCTCTTATTGTAGTTGTGATATATGATATTTTTGTTGCGGTGAAGAGGGAGACTCATCGTGTATTGCTTTAGTCAAGTTTGGATGTTGATTTTCTTTATTGTTTTCGTCATTTAACCTTTGAGCAAGAGAACAACATCTAGGCCTACGCTCTTTAGAATTTATGTTTCTTTTAGTACGATTTCAAGTTGTGTTTGTGTAGAAGCGGGCCTTTCAACCAAAGGTTTATTTTCTTCCTTAAGGGTTGGAACGAAAGGAACCATGGGAGGTTGTTCAACCACTTTCTCTTTAGCTTTGTAGACTCGTTTTATCTTAGGCGGCGTGATGGAATTGTTTTCATTGTCTCTTGATCTTTTGTAGGATATAGGAAAAGTATCTATCATGGGTCAGTCTTGGTTACTTGGAATGTCTTTAGGTTCAATCATAGTTTCGTCAAGGATATGAGGTTCAATCATAGGTTGAGGCATGTTTTTAAGGGCTAGTTTTTCTATGCATTTCACCTTAAACTTTTGATATGATTTGAAAAATAAGTCCTCATGAGGTTTAATAGGTTCCATAGGCTCAGGACAAAAGAAATCCAATGAAAAGTTTCCATGGGAGGACATTGGATTAAAGCCACTATGGTGCACAGTAAAGATTTCATTGTCAAAGGGAAACTTTAAACATTTATGCATGACCAACAGGATAGCTTCCATGGATAACCAAGCTTCACATGGAATTGATCCAATGTTGAGATGATGGAAAATGAGACATCTAATTGTTTTGGTCAGAATTTTAAAGCAAGGGTGATCGATCCGGTTGTAGGGAAAGCGAAACCATTATGCATTTTTATCCATGCTTTCAATTTATCATATATTTCTTGATAGATTTCATGCAAAAGTAAGAATTCCTCAGTGATCACATTCTCTCCATAGATGGGATCAATTAATATCCCATTATTGGGCTTGTCATTGATTCAACTGACTATGTAAAGGGGACCATCGGGTTCATTTCTAATTATATATTTAGATGAGAAAGCAATGTCAAGAGGACTTTTAGTTCGACCCTTACAAGGTAGTATTTCAATCAATCCCATATTATCCATAGGATTATGTTAAATAGTATCCATAGGGCCTTGTTCAACAGTATCCATAGGACCCTGTTCAATAGTATCTATGTTGTCATCATCCATGTCAACATTCATCACATCATTCCTCAAGGACAAAATCACCACATAAGGAAGTATAAGCGGAAACATGTTTAGAAGGATCTCCTTTCCCCCATATTTCTCAATTTCTAGGAACCTCTATACCTTGTTGTATTGGCATTCTCAATACCTCCAAGGATAAGGGATTGCTTTTGACATAGTATGCAGGTTGACCATTTTGATTTTGGTTGATGGTGGGAATTTTCTTTTGAAGGGATGAAACATTTTGCAAAAGTTGATTAAGGATGGCGTCATTGGTTGTATTTTGAGATGGAGGCAAATATGGTGGAGGTGTATATGTGTTTGAGGGGGAAGTGAATGTAATGCTTACAGGAGGTAAAGTGGTAGGAGACATGATGTGCGATGCCACAAAGGTACCAGGAATACTAGCAGAAATACCCAAGGTAGGAATGGCATTACTAGTATGTTACATTGTTGTTGTAACTTAAGGGTTGGTATAGGCAGGAATACAGGCGATTGTTGTGGGAGGAGGAATTTGAGTTCCTCCTTATCTTTGGATAGTGTTTGAAGGTTGAGCACAACTAGTAAGTTTTCCAAAAATTTGATCTAGGTTATGTGCAAGTTCTATTCCTTCTTCACTTTCAATCATGTGATGTATGTTATCTATGGTGAGAATAGCAGTGGTTGAAATTTTTTCAGTACTCAGTTGATATTATAAGTTTTCTAAGTCTTCACGGATTTGGATTATGTTTTCTTGAGGAATGCTAGTAACCATTGTTTCAACACTTGTCACACTACTTGAAGGTAGAGAGTTATTAAGGGTATGGTCCATACTTAGTGAACTAGTGTGAACACTAGGAGTGAAAGAGTTAGATAACCCAAGATCCACAACGATTGTGCTGTCGTGGGATGACATGAGTCTTGAACTTTGTCTCACTATAGTACTAGCATTAGGACACCAAGTTGTAAAGCTCATGCAAGGGACAATCAATGAATGCAAGATAAATGCAACAAACACAAGATAAATGATATTTTCTAATTATTATTCAAATGAAATCAAGCTAGATGCAATTAATTAAATGAAATAGAAACCCTATAAACTGAAATAGAAATCTAACAATAGCAACAGAAACACAAAAACAAGGTTTTCAATGCTGAAAAATGTAGTTTCAGATCTGACATGGGACTAAATCGCCTAGAGGGGCGTATGAGTCCTAGTTAGGGGTTTTTAGGGCTTCAAATTCTTAAAAATAGTCAACATAGTATACCCAAAAATAGAGTAAAACAACTTGTATTGGGACTAAATCGCCTAGAGGGGCATATGAGTCCTAGATTAGGGTTTTTGCACAAATTTCAACAAATTCTGAGTGAATGTTAGGTTTTATGGTTTGAATATTTTCTATACCAAGCATAATTATATATTTTAAGTGAAATTCAATGATGCAAGATACAAGATGCAAAAATGCAATCTATATGCACTTTCACTAATGCGAGATTTAGAAACCCTAGATGCAAATTAACTAATGCAAGACCTAATGAAAAGTTAATGTAAGCTAGATCTAGGACTATCATGCACTCCAAATTAGAAATAAGGTGTTCTAAAGGCTAGGTTCACTAAAATGAAATGAAGAAAATGTAGGGAAATTTCGGTCATCTCAAAAAGAAACATCCAAGAAAAACAGTGCCTTCGGTAATTTTAATTTCATCAGATTGCCTCAAAGAAACATACTACTATTCCACAAAGTGGAATCATACATAATTCATTTCCCACATTAACCCTCTTGAGAAAATTTTGTGCAAATACAACCATTTTCAACAACATGCATCAGACAGATGGGTATGTGCAGGATCATGATGGACCAAAAAGTGGCAATATGATGGGTATGTGGCTGACGACTATTTTTTTACCCAAAATTGATGAAATGAAAAGGGGTTTTGAAGGAGATTCTCATCTTTCCACTGATATAAATTATGCTTTACTTTGAATTTAATAAGTAATTATTATTCATTTTCTATTCAAATTATGACAATTCCTAATTGATAGGCCGATTGAAAAACATCTAGAGCTTTCAAATAGTATCACATTTTTTGAATCCAAAATATGCATCACATTCTATGCTTGACATACTATACGATTACAAAAAGAAAAATTAAATTTCATGAATTTTTGACCAAGTTAAGGTGGTTAGACATATGAGTTTTTATATTTTAAAAAAATTTGTAATAAAAAATTCAAAATTAATTATTTACTTGGTAAAAAATTACAAAAAAATATCATCACATCGGGCATGAGTCATCTACTTATATCTAAAATATTATAAAAAAATATTATCATTTTATTGTGGTTAGGGTGGTTAGACAACACCTACTTCTTATTTTTTCCCCTGAAATTTAAGCACCACTACATTGAAATTTCAAATTTTCACCAAATAGATTTAAAAAAAAAAACTAATAGTTTAGAAACTACATTCAATTTGCTACATATTCTATTCTTACACATTTTTGAAATAATATAGATAACTTATTCAAATTTTTACATCAAGCTGGCTAACTTTGATTTTTTTGAATTTTTTGCCACTTAAGGGCCTATTTTTTCCATGATGATCCTGCACATACCCATATTCAACTTGAAAAATCAACCAACATGAAAGAAAAATGATATGGACACACAAATTTACGTGGGGAAAACCATTATGGGTAAAAAACCACCACACTCAATCCTAGATCACCAAGTTGTATTATTCAACAACATAATATAGTTACAAATACAATTCAGGTTCTAAGCCTTTACAAAGTTTATATATTGTTCCATTTGGAGAATACATACAACATAACTGTTCAAAATCCTTACATTGTTACAATACTCTCACACAACATACAGTGCAAATACTTCTCCCTCCTTTACTCTACATTTTTCCTTCTCCCTTGGCTGCCCAGCCTCTCGACTAGTCTGGAAACCACACAATGGTATTCGTGTTCTGCTCTTAATCATTCCAGGAAACCCTAACCATAACATACGAACAACCATGAGTAGCTTAACCATCACAAACATGCAACCAATCACTGCTTTCTAGCTAATCATCAATCGGTTCCCAATGATGCATCTACACAAGACACCAAGTCAACCATTGTCATATTAGGGAGAAATGTTCCAATGTACTGATGACAAAGCAATGTCCCTTCGATGAAGCCTTATCAGCTTGTCCCATAAAATCGCTAAGTCGGGGGTTTCCAAAACTCAAAAACCCACGACCAGAGGTTCCAAAGTTCCAAAATTCCGCAATCTTGCTATATTACCATAGCTATCAGTCTATTAGAGAGACACTCACAAAGGTTCCACTGATACTAGCATCTCCTACCGATGAACCACTCCATCGTTCCATTGGTGGTATAAGCTTCATTTTCTCACTGAATACATAACTTCCCACCGATGAGGATCTAATGCTAGGTATCAAGATGTCAATGGACAACTCATAGACTCTCATCGATGATGTCATCTCCCATTGACAAGTATTTACCCCCATACAAGTCACTAATCCATCAGACCATTAGGGGAACTCAAGATAGAGTCTCATCGATGACATGAGGTCCTACCGACAAGTGACCAAGGAAAGACATCAGGCTATCATGGATACTTCTTGGAGACTCATGCTGACATGACTAACTCTCACCGATAGAACACAACACTAGAGTAAAATATTAGCACCAAACTGTGGAGGCCATCGGAGCATCGAGGGGACTTAGAACAAGGTCCCACCGATATTAGGAGGTTAGGTCGATAAGAGATAGAAGCAAGAATTCAAGGAGTAGATCAAGACAATAATTTGAGGCACAAATCCCAACAAAAAAATGGGTTCCACCTTTTGGGAGATGGAACTAAAGGGGGATTAGGGTTCCTCCACCCATTTCCTTCAAGTTTCATTTAAGGAAACCTTAGAGATCTTAATCTAGGGATGGAATTAGGGAAAGAGATCTACAATAAGGTGTCCTAGGGGTGTGATTAAAGATAAAATGGGGTTCACCTCTAAGCACGGGCTTGGAAAGAAGAAGATGCAAATGATATGCAAACTTCACTATGCAACTCAGGATATGAAAATGAAAATTAGAAAAATGAACAGAGAAAGGATAGAGCCTGGGCACATGGAAAATTGAAGATTCTTAGAAAAAGGTCTGAAATCCTAAAAAAATGACTTTTAATGCACACTGGGACTCATATGCCAGTAGGGGTGATTTAGTCCTAGTTTAGGGTTTTAGACCAAATTCAAAATCTAGAATTGCTAAACTAGGGTCTACAAAAAATCCTTAAAATCTAGTATATTGGGACTCATATGCCACAAGTGGCGATTTAGTCCCAATATCAAGGTTGATCTAAAATTTTGATATCCTCTAATTATTTGTTGTAGCTTTTCTCCTGTCAAATCTCCAAATTTGAAACTCTGAATTCTGCTCTGTAGATGGCTTTTCATGATCTTGCAATGTAGATGAAACTTTGATAACTTTTTCCAAACTTGCTCTTTAATGGATCTTCAACCTAGATTTTCAAATCACACATAAAAGAGAGGGGAAAATTTTGTTTTGTTAGTAGATAGGGGTTTTCCTTGGTCGAACCCCGTTTTGGTAATCAAACCTTGAAATGAATAGAAATAGAATGAAGGAATGATGAATAAACAAATATGCTATGTTGCAACTCACCAAACCCTTGGAATAAGGGATGCAATATTGTATGTAATGGCTAGCATGAATGTGGATCTTGAATATTGACTTGAATTCTTTCTTGAATCATAAGAACCTACATCACAAATGTTAGCTAAAAAACAAACATGATGCAAGATGAATTTGACATGATGCTTGATTCTTGAATAATGCTCCAAAAAACTTGATAATCAGCTCTTGAATGCTCTTGAAAACTCTTGTGTAAGTGCTCTTGATTTCTTATGAAGTTATAGGATAAAATTATGTGAAATAACCTTGTATTTATACTTGTTTATGCCAAATTTCCCAAAATTAAAACACTACAAGCTGACATTAGATCTAGGAGAATAAAATCCTACCAAGAATTTGAGTTTAAAATAGGTCCAAGCTAAGAGGGACTCATATGATAGTTGGGGCGTATGAGTCTCCGTAGGCTAAGCTTGGGACACAAATTTCAAGGAATGCTTAGTTTTATGCCAAATTCAAGACCAGGTCCTAAAACTTAGGTGGGACCCATATGCCCAAGGTGGTGTATGAGTCCCAAATCACTAAATCTAGGCCATACAATCCAAAATCACTAAATTATGATTAGTCATTTGATATATGTTGGGATTATCCTTGGAAAGATGCATTAAATAAGGGTTGGGGATGCAAAATAGGACCAAATAAGGCATAAAGAAGCCCAATTTTAGCAGGGAGGTCCCAAACAAGTGTGTAAATGTAAAGGGATACATTTTTCTACACTACACAAAATATAACAAATTATATGTTAAAGTTGATATCTCAAGCCCTTATGATTTCCACTTCATTCTAGAAAGATCCCATAAAAACTTGAATAGTGAAACCACTCAAAAGGAGCAAGAACCTACAAAAAATATATAAAAATTGATGGAGTTAGCAAAGGTATATTATCCTTAGTAGAGTCATGAGAATATAACTAATTTTCTAGAAATCAAACTAGGAAATACATATAAATGATACGGTTCCTATTATAAACTATCACAAAACATAGATATAACATGCAAATCAAATTAAAACAAGAAAAAAACAAAGTAAAGATTACAACAAACTCCATTGCGAGTTTAATTTTCTCCAAATGATTGGGATGTGTATAGTATTTGTAGAAAAGTTACATATTTTTATAATGTATAGTTTTATAAAAGTAGATTATTAAAATGGGAGATTGTAACTCTTATTTATAGATTTTCAGAAATGAAGATCAATGATGTAGAATAAATGAGAGTTTTTTCTTAGGATTGAGGAGAGTATGAAGGGTTGTTATTAAGTATTTTTTAAAATGAAGGGCTAAGATTACATCACTAAAATATTAATTTGTTACAATGATAAGAGTGTGGGAGGGAAATGCATTTAGTGGCTCCTTTTTTGGAAATGGTGGATAGAAAATAGCTAAATTAAATAATGAAATAATATATTTATTTTAGCCATGTGAGGTGGAAAATAGGATAATTAAAAATAAAATTATTTAATTATATGAGAGATACATAATTATTAATTAAATAATACAATTATTTAATTAGGTATGGAATACATTATGTGGGACAATTTAACTAAATAATCTAATTATTTAGTCATTATTGTACTAGGAAAAACTTAGGTGCCTACAACTAATATCAACCATGATACAATGGCATATCAACCACACTATTAACTTTTAAATAGCATCTACAACACGTACATTAAATAAAATATCAATTTTACATATTTTCAAAAAATTAATGAACAATATATTTACAATAGTCAAAAGGAATTAATTGCTTACATATGCATTTAAAAAAATGAAAAAACCACAAATATTACAATTTCATTTTTGCATATAATGAATACTGTAAGGAAGGGGATATTTCAAGATCAAATACAAGTTAAAATCCATTAATTAAATGATTTTAAGGTTTACTTAATTATAAATGCAAACTAGGAAACATACTAAATTAGGAACTCATAAAGCTCCTAAGAGATCATCATGAAGGGTACCAATGGTGGATGTAGTTGCCACCCTACAATATTAGTATTGTTTAGAATAATAGATTATTATTCAACTCTAGGAAAACCCAAGATATGTTTAGCAAAAAGCATGTATAAATTGTGAGAAAGATCATCTCTTACACATACAAGGGCCTCAATATTTAAGAAACCAAAATTCACGAAACGGTCACACATGGTTCTCATAACACCATCCAATGTATAACATGCTATGGATACATTATTCAATTTATAATCAATGCACAACATATTTGAATACAAAACTCATTCAAGCTTCAATACATAATTCACATATTGGGTTCACATGGCCCTATGCAAACAAAGGATACTAACATGAATTATATACATGAGGTATTGGAAATTTTAATTCAATAAGATTATCCTTCACTATTCATCAACACTACCCATTTTATTTAAACAAAGTTGTGGAAAGAAGGAAGACCACACAAAAGCCATATTATTATTTAAACCTTAACCAAACTATCATTTTACCAAAAATGGTCATAACATAATAAGTATAGTACATGAAATCATCACTTCGATATCCAAATGCTAAAAATAATTATTTTTCAATTAAAAAAAACATGTCCATAAAATAAAAATAATACCATCTCAATTACCCAAAATTTTAAATTTTATCTTTTCAAGAATTCATCAAGAAGCGTAAAACTAGGTTATGCCATTATTGGACATGAACTTTTCTTCTAAAATTAGAACTCAAATCTTGGAAAGCTAATTATGTCATTTAGTTCAAAAAGGCATGGGAAATCCACTTTCCCACTTAGATATAAAATTTATAAATATTTATAAATTATTTTTTAGCTATTTTATATTTTCTAACCAATTTATAGATATACCAAGTTCAATTTCTAACACTACTACCTTGCTCGTAATATAACCAACACTACAAATATGCATTGAAACAATTTTTTAGAGTTTTTTTTTATAGTTTTGGAGAAATTTGTATTTTCTAATAATATGAATATCCATGAGAAGAACTATGCAACAAAAGTAAAATTTCAATCCTAATTCTAAAAAATGCATGCCCTAGAAAGCCATACACAAATCCACATAAGGTAGAGAATGATTAGATAAATAAATCTTATAAATAAATTACATTCTTTGATAAAAGGAGAGACACTTCAATATTGACACGCAAGTTTTAAAATGGAGATTCTTAAGGTAGATTTTAATCCTAAGCAAGTAATAAGCATAGTGGTCCTTACTCTAAGAAACCCAATCCAAGCAAGCTCTTAATCAATAAGAAAATTTCTTCCTAGTCTTCAATTTCTCTAATCAAGAGCTTCAAGGGACACAAACTTTGTTTCCTCTCTTGTTTTCATTTCTAAATGTATAAGGAAATATGAACCTTCAAAATAATTTATTTCTACTTGATATAAAGGTAACCTTAAAACAATAATTTATCATATTTTATTTTCACATCGAGTTATAAATTTTTTTTCAAAACTAGAAATTATTGTTTAAAGTGAAAATGCATATTATCATATCTATAATATGTTTTGTTTAGATAATATCTTTTTCAAATAAATACATGATATCCTTTCAACTATGCATTTATCTTAAATGCAATCAATTACATTTATCATAAACATACATAGCTAATAAATCCATTTAACTCTAATTGTAACTTAGACATTTTGAATGCATTATCCAATACTCCCAATATTTACATAGATGCAAGAGCATACAAGAGTATATCAAAATCATGAAAAAACTTTCTTTTAAACATAAGAAAATGACTAATAATTCAGTAGTCATCAGCTAAACCAAATTGCATATTATCATTCTTAATAAAATATTAAATTATTCTAAGCTCTCAAGGGAACTAAATTGCATTCAAGAATGAAATAATATACAAAGAAATTATATAATTTTATAAGTTCTATACATTAGTAATCTATAACTACAGTTGAGTCATATAAGTATTAGATTAAATAAACATATGCGATATCCTTTAGTTTGCAACCAAATATAATAGGTTGAAAAAATAAAAATACCCATAAGAACCATAGAGCCACCAACTTGACCACATGGACTACATAGAGTGAGATGGTCAAGTGAGCCATAATGTTATCCTCCATATACCTTCCATTGGGCATTCCTTATGAAATATGAGAACATAGATCATAGTTGAAGCAACATATAATAGTCAATGAGAACATGTGATAAAATGTATAGATTTATATCCTTCAATTATATCATATCATAATCATCTCAATATACACCTTTTAATCTACAATAATGAAAATCAAGACAAGGCACTTGAGTTATTACATGTGTGGATTGTATAGTTATAATGTGTCATTAAACATGACTCAATACATCAACACACACCACTTATCAATTATGGAGAGTGTAATCCAACTCTTGAGGATCTCAATAGCCAAATAATTGGAAGGTCAACTTGTTTGGGATATGAATTATTTAATCTTCTCATCATGTTATTATACCATATTGTGTATATAGACATTTGATCCTCCATGAAGAAGTTTAAATAACTAAATAGCCTAGGGAAATAATTTTAATGTCTTCACTTTTTGGTCATGAGAATTTGATTCCTAGCCTTGTTAGTTGTAACATCAAACTACATCCTATTCATTTTTATTTTGTATACAAGTAATGCACGCATTTATTAAAATTATTTGTCTCTCTTCAATTATGTATACATTACTTTTTAAAAATTTTCTTTCTTATCCATAATTTATTATCTTATCTTTCACTACGATAAGACTATGATCTAGATCAATGTATAGTTAAAAGGAAAGCACTAGAAATAGTAAAATGGGTAAGAAAGCAAGCTTGAATCAACACTTGCCAATGAATTTAGTTGATGAGCTCAAGAGGAGGGATAGTGTAGAAAGACTCTAATTTATTAGCTTTTTATCAATTAGAATGAGACCAAAACAATATTGTCATGTTAAGCATAGAATTATTTTACGATTATGGTGGTGTCTCATTGGTGTGCTAGCATTGGTATGGAAACAATGATATCCCATGTGATTGTGTGATGCTAATAATGTCCTTCACAAATCAACACTGTGCTATGCAACTTTGGAAACATTTTCTTGCACTAAATATCTATTTGGGATGGGACAATGCCTTAAGCATGTTTTGAGATCCACCTTATTCAAACCCCTAAATCTAAATCAATAGGAGTATTGAGGTTGTTGTTGGAATTTTGTGTACAGTACAACTATAGTACTAGAGGTTTAGGTTATTGGGTGTATGGTTGCAATTATTTCTAATGCATGCTTATGTTATGCATGAGTGTTCATTTCCTCTCAAATTTATTTATTAATCTTGAATTTGGTCGTTATTGACATTTTGGGCATGAGATTGGGTTTATATGTAGAGTGAGCTAAAAAAGTAAAAGCTAAATAGAAAAAAATAAAATTGAACATTAGGGACAGAGCTCACAATCCCATTTGAAAGACAAGATTACAATAGAAATGGGTGTTGAGAGGTGGATATACTGATTTAGAATGTAGAGTGATTGCTTAACGAGAATTATTCTAACAAATAATAATAACAAATATTTCTTAATTATTAAGGACACTAAAAATGAGCCCAAAATAGGTACTTTTGCATGATTTTGAAATATGCTTCTTTACAAATCTTTTAATTGAAACTAAATTTACATTTAAATTTATAACGCGATTACCATGAAACCCAAATTAGCAATAATTATTGTACACAATAGTTCATTCTATAGCTTTCTAGCATTTGATATCTAGACTAACTCCAACCAACTAGCTTTCACTAGAGCTAGAACTTTGTGTCAAGATAGGTACTCCAATCTATAGCTTTCTAGCATTTGATAATCTCCTAGTCGACCTCCCTGTCCTGTTATTTGACAACACTAGGCCTCTAGAAAGTTGTAGGGCCCATAGTCTAATTTTAGCCTAAAACTACGATGTAATTGCAACTGATATTGTAGGGTGCACGACTACTGGATAGATACAGAATACATAAACTGTCTGGAAATAACTTTAAATTCTTCTGGGAGAAGGTTTTCTTTCTTGACAGAAAGATGAAAAATCCACCCAATCGAAAGAGAGCTTCCATAGATATTTGTCTCATCGTTTTTTACGGGAGAGAAACATAAATGCGGCCACAGGGCCATCAAATTTAATCTCTGTAAATTTGTTACTCGGACAACATGCGGTCTGCTGATTTACAGATACAGTCCATGGCATTTTCTTTACTTTTTGGCTTGCAATGTCTTTTCAGGTCGTCCAGTTTACTATTGCATACGTCATTTACCATACGTTAGCACGGAATGTGCAGCATGTACATCGAACATGCAAGAAGCCGCCATGGAAATTGACAGCACGTGTCCTGTATTTCCTGATTTATATGTTGAAATTGAAAGCCAACCGTCGCAAAAACGAAGCCATCAATTATACAGGCAATTGGTACAGTATGTCTTTATATAAAAATATCTAGTATATCAAACATGAAAGTTTGTTTTTTCTTGAATTAAGCTGCGTGTGATTTTTTTATATTGACATTATAGTTTGTGATCCATTATTTATTCTTCTTCTACACTTCTTTTTCATCATAATGATGGATCACAGAGTGTGATCCGAAATGTTGATGTAAGAAATCACATACAGTTTAATCCAGAAAAAGCAAACTGCCATCAATATAGACTATAAAAATCTTGTTTTTTTTTTATATCAAAGGTGTTAGTTTATCTTTCTCATCGTAGAGGATAAAATTATATATCTTGCATCTTTATTTCTAGTTTCATGGTGTTTTCTATGGTTTCAGGCAAATTCACCGTCAACAATTCACCTCCAACAATTCATCGCCAATAATTCATCCTCATGACAAATCCATCTTTAAGAAAATTCATCACTAGCAATTTCCTAATTGTATATGCAATGAATTATCCACGACAATGAATTGCTAGTGGTGAATTTTCCACGGCGATGAATTGTTGGTGGTGAATTTTCCATGGCGATGAATTGTTGGAGGTGAATTGTTGGTGGTGAATTGTTAATTTTACACAAGCCACAACAACCCAGGTTTAACACACAATGGACATAACGTGGCTTGTGTAAAATGATGGAGTTAATTTTATATAATTCAATGTTCTAGAAAACATATGAAGAGTTAGCTTCACAACTAAAGGAATATCACATCGAAGTAGGAATGATCTTAGATGAACATTAACATTTTAGCCAACCTAAAATAAAGGTGTCTTACTACCTCAACGGTAAAAAGAACTACATAATAAATATCATGGACAATGGAATCCCTGTCAAAGTGTTCTTTTCAAACTCGGGATTTATTAAGAATATCTTGCATACTCTGATAAAAATTTCCCTTTCTCAAACTCTCCATATTTCTTGCATTCATTGGAAACTGACTTTCCCAGCAGTGAAACCACATCCAAAGATAGTGTACTCTTCTTACTCTTGGTCTGTTATATAAGCAACCTCTATGCTTCTTTACCTTAGAACCTACAATGTAAAATATGTCATTTTTTATCATATTTAAATTTTATACAATAGAACACACATAGATAAATGAACCTTAGAGAAGAAATTAATCTTCTTTATTTTATAGTCACATTTTGGTGAACTTGAAGCTTTGACACTTCTACCTCTAGATAAACTTCATTTGTAAAAATATGAAATTATTTTTAAAGCATTTTAAAATATAGGACAACAATCTATTGATGCTAATCCTCCACCATAATATATTAAGACATATTAGATTAGATGCATTATTTCATGTGATGTTTTTGATTAGGTAAGTAGGGATTTTGAAAGGGTCCTGACCCTTTTACATCACTAAAGATTTAGCAGTTAGTACAACAAGATATGGAATAACAACAACAAGAAATTGCATTTGAAGCCAACGAAACAACAAAGTAGGATAGGCAACAATGTCAAGAGGAAAGGCCACAAGGCCAAAACAAAGCATAACAATAAATAAAAATAGCAATCATCCCAAGGGTGAAGAAACTAGACAGTCCTCAAGCCTTTACAAAATAAATAAATGGGACCAAACAACAAAACGAGCTTCACATCCAATAAAACAGGCCTACAGGGACCTGAACCACAAATATTCTTCAAATCAAGCTTCACAACCAACATAACATGCCAATAGGCCACCCTCCTTGCTACCAAAATAGTAGCCTGAAACAGTAACCACCCCAGGGGTGGGTAATCAAGGCTAGTTAAACAGGTCGACAAGCAGCTCATTGACACCATAAGCACAACAACCTTTATAAAAATCCACCTCAAGGAAGGGAAAAGCAACCGCCAAACCGCAACAAATCCACCACACAATGTCAGTAGCACAGAGCCTGAATCAAGAGCACATCTAACATAATAGGCCTGCAAGCCACCCCTCAAGTTGTAAGAACAACAACCCTTAATAGCATCCACCCCCAGGGTTCCCAAGATAACCTAAACCTAAAGGTCTTCATGAAGAAGCATCTTCCAAACAACAACACCATTAAAACAATACCTCTTGAATAAATGCAGGTTCAACACATCCAAACTCCCTACCATAGTTAGGGAGTCGCCGAGCAAAATAGAACATTGAGGAATAACCACCAGCTTAAAGCACCACTCCACTCAACAAACCAACTCAATCTCAACCTCAATGAGAGAGAGATCCCCTCTATAGGAGAGGATGAAATGAGATTCAAAACTATGAGTCACCAATCTCTTGCAAAAACATGCTCTTGACCTCAAAAGGAACCAACAAAAAGAAAGGGGACAACCCACTGCAACAACAACTATCTCCACCTTTATAAGAGAGGGCTCCAACTCAATAGGATCAATCTCCACCTCCATAGGAGACCTCAACTATAAAACCCAGTAGGAAGCCAACACTTAGGTAGTAAGCAAACACATCTCATCCTAAGGTAACACGAGCTTTAGGTACAATAAGGAAGCAATAAGAGGCAGCTCAACCAATTGAAAATCATGGGAAAAAACAACCACCAAAGAGAAAGCACACCCCAACAACATCATAAACAACAAGATGGAAAAAGAATCAAGCCCCATCTGAGCCAAAATATGAGAAATATGGGAGTCCACAACACCCTTAACAAACAACACCAACCCATCCATAGATAAGACTATATAGACCATAAAGGCCAAAGGATTCTCCAAAGCAAGGGAAAAGAGGAACAAGAGCCCTAACAAAGGTAGAGAGAAGAAGAACCCCAAGAGTTCAAAAAACCTATCTTTCCCATGGTCCCCAACCAAATTTTGGGGAGGAATAAAGAGAGGTAGAAGAACAAGATAGGGGCTCGGCCTCTCAACCACAAACCAGTGCAAAGCAACAACGGAGAACCCCAAAGCAGGGAAGAAGCTCGAGAAAAGGAAAGACAACCCTCTCAAAACCAACAAACCTTCAACAGAGCAACCCCCAAACACGAGGGACAAACTAGATGAGGTGAGGAATACCAACGATAGGTCCATAAAGGATACACAACTCTAATAAACATGAGGAGACACCCAGTAGGAGTAAAAAATGAGCCACAAGCCAACACCACGAACTAAGCCAAGACCAACCCCTAAACAAGGAATGCTAGCAAAGAGGAAAGCCAATAACCGCTAAGTGAAAGAACCGCCCCATGTACAAAGGCCCATAAAGCCCAAACCAGTCCCAAAGGAGCCCACATCATAGAAAAAAGTAGGAACCCACTTTGAAGAATCACAAAAGTAGAAAATAGCTTCAATCCCATCAGTGCAACCAAAACAAGATCCCTTGCATCCAAACAAAAAGCACCACTCCCTGACCCCTTAGCACCTGACAGAGAGTAGTAACCATCGAAGCAAGGAGGAGAGTAGCACACAACGTAGAAAAAAGGGAGAGCCATCATCCTCGTCGTCCTCATCTTGATCTCCCATAATATTTTTGAAATGAATCCCCCCGCGCCCTCTCCTACCCACACCCATTCTCAGCACAATGTTCATCATTTTGGGGTCTTAAGATGCTTGTCTCATAATGTTCCTTTAGGGCTTCAATGGATCCATACCATGAGACAAATCACCTCCATGTTGCATTTTTCTCTCAAATCTACACATAAGGATATTATAAGTGTCATTCAAACTAGTATAGATCCTTTCAAGTATGTTTAGCTAATTAAACCTTAATATTTCCCAAACCTAATTAAGAACAATCCCCACTCATCCACCAAGAACCCTCCTTTATCTAAAATTATAATGGTGGTGATCGAGATACTAAGTTACTAATTTTATCCCCATGGTATATGGTATAATCTAAAGTTAATTATGTGGAATTTGATGAACCTCCTTTGCTGGTGGATCCTCACATATATGACCAATGATCTCAATACTAACTCATTCCATGCAATAAAACCCAATTCAAAATTTCTTATGAATGAAATGATATTTTCAAGATGCGTGAGTACTCTAAAAATAACTCACCTTCTTGTTATCTAGCCTCACCCAATGATTCCATGGCTTGAAAGCTTTCATAGTTTACAAAAGATAAATATAAATGAAAAGGAATTAATCCTCATGGGGATAGCATTTTAAAGCCAACTTAAATATTAGAACATTTTGATAAATAAGATATCAAATATATATATCACCACAGATTTTCAAGGCTCCTAATAAAATACAAGATCATTATTTATCCATGAGCTTCATTGACACATCTTTAGAACCTCATCCTCTATATAATTGATACCATGCCACACTTCTCTAACAATGTATTCTCCCTTCTTGGGCCTTGCTAATATTTTTCCACTTTTTAGAATTAGATTTTGGAGTAGAATAATACAAGATTTTTCCAACACTCCATCCATAAATTTTACATTAAGACTTTGGCTAGAACAATTCCAAGCCCTATCCCACACACTATGGATTAATAAACACTATTCTAGGAGGATCTACTAAAATCGATTCCTATATTAGCTCCAAGACCAGACTCTTGGCTTGTGATAATTAGGGGAACAATTATCTCTAGTATATGATACACTAGAACATCTTCCACAAACTTGTGGTAACATATCCATGGACCAGGCATGCATCTTCAATAAGTGTTGTATATATACTCCAATTTTATTACAAAACACTCCACATGACATTGAACACTTGTACAATGACCATACCTCCAAAAAACCTTATCTTATTTATAGTCAAGCTTCAATAAGTTACAACACACCTCCAAGCCAAGATACACTTTCAAACACACATCATCAATATTGCATTATTATGTGTCATACATTGGATAATGTAGTTTATGAAATAATCTAGGTGGAACGCCTAAAGCTTATGCTATCCTAGGTCATTTGCTAACACTTTGCACATCCACCCATAAATGGTTCAAAACCTATGCAATCATTAATATATGATATATGTGAGTTTTTTCACTTCCATAAGAACAATTCAACTTTCATAGCAACCCTCATTCTTCATGTCATGTCATCTAATGTAAATATCTATAACATCAAAATACATAAAAATATAGACAAAGTAGACTTATAGTAGATAGATTAGAAGATGGAAAACATACTATTTCTCAAGAGTATGTTGTGTATAGGATAAACACATAAATAAAATATATTTATTATTTTATTTTTATATTTCTCTCAATTATTGACACATATACCAACATCTTAGTCAACATCACACAAGAAATGGTACTATACTCTAAAGAAAAGAAACTATTTCATTCTCAAATATGGGTGCAAGGGTAGACACTAGACTTTATGATTGATAGTATGAGTGTGAAGATATTGTAGTAATAATAAAAAAACTAATATTTCTGTGAACCCCAATCCTAGACCTGCACAAACATAACAAACAAACACAATATTAGATCCAAATGCAAGTTAGAACTAAGATTCCCCATGAAATTCATCTACAATGCTCAAAATAGGAAAGAAATGAAGAACATTTAAAACAAGAAAAGCAATTAAATCCTATTTAAGCATGCAAACTCTCAATCCCATGGGGGAATTGGTGCCAATTTGATGTGGAAATTGGCCCTTTCCCAACTCCTTTGCAAGCTTGATGAAGATTGATCCACTTGGTGATGATAAATAATGTGGTTCCTTGATGAAATCTGTAATAACCTAGCTATGATGATGGAAAATGCTATGGAAATGGATGAATTTTCTCTAAATGTGAAGATAAACTTTTCTCTAAGTTGTGGATCCAAAATACAAAGGAAAGCCTCCTATTTATAGAAGAACAAGATGGCAGAATGAGAAAAATGGAGGAATGTGGGATCATTCAACATCCAATGGCCAAGTGACACTTATCAAGATGTGAATGGAGGAATCTTGAGCACATTTTGATGAATGTGTACAATAAATGATATTAGGTGGAATTTTGAAATTTGTGAAATGACATGTTGGAGGGAGAAAGGAATGAATTAAATGCCACTTGGCTCAATGCACAATGACATGTAAGAGGAAATGAATGCATTGTTGGAAGGACAAATCCATTTGAAGGGATTTTCAAACTTGGAGGAATATTCCCTTTTTTGATGCCATGTTGAAAGTAATCAAGGGATTTATTAAATCCAAGAAATGATATATTGGTGCAAGTTGCGAAATCTAGAGGATTTAGGTGATTAGGATTAAATTAATCAAGATTTGATTAATTTAATAAGAGATTAGTTGATGTGACAATTTGATTTATATTTTTGGATTGATTTAAATCAAAGTTGGGAGGAATATGATTTAGATTTAATCATATAAAGATTTTGATTTATTCAATTAAAGAGGGATGATGTTAGATTAAATTAAATAAGGATTAATTTCATTTAATAGAATAACTTTAGAGATTTAATTAAATAGAGACTAGAGGGTTAATTAAATAAAAATAGTTTATTTAATTAACAAGAAGTGATGACTTAATTAGATAAATTTGATTTACTTAATTAAAGGATGAAAGGTGATGACTAACTAAGAAGATGATTCAGGATCATGAAACGATGTTAGTAAATTAGGATCAAGAGTTTCAGTATATTTTCCATGTCTACATTTTGCCCCTCTTTGAAGCAAAGTACTCACTGCGTTGGTTCAAATAATAAACTGTCTCAATCAAAATTCAAAAAATTTCCAATTTTCAACATTGCCCCATTGCTGCCCCAATGATAAGAAACATGTCGATATACTGACCCCTCGAGAGATCAGACAAAAATTTCAATTTTTGGGTGATCTCGTGAAAAAAAAAGGACAAGGTGCCCAACGGTCTAGAAAGGCTCTGGGATGCCAAAAACATGCAAAAATGCAAAAAAAATGATGCAACATGGCCCTTAGTTGGGTGAAAATAGGATTAGGGGTCCAAAACCCTAGCTAGACAACTAAACGGGGTCAAAAGACCCTAGTTTAAATTAGGCTTAAATAGGCCTCAGGGGGCCACTTCCAGTTCATTTGCACACATAGCCTTTTGAGATTTTTGTGATTTGAGCTCTGAACCTTGTGAGAGATGGCATAATGATCACTTCCACGAAACGTCTTGGATCGAGTATGAGTGTACCAGAGATTACCTGGTGTAGGACCACTGGTGATTCAACTTGCCTCGACTTTCATTTCATTTTTTGTGCACATTTATTAGCTTAGAAAATCAACTTTTGGTCAAGCAGTCCTGTATAGCGCCGCTATCACAAATAGCAATGCGACATCACAGTTTGGAGTTAGGGTTCAAACTCCAAACTAGACCGCATATGAATACAACATCGTGATTGACCACTTTGCAATTTAAGGTTTAGGGGTCAAACTGGGGTGCACTCAAACTGCGCGGCAGCGGTAGAGTTTGGGAGTTTAGAGCTTCTAGCGACATAGTTTGGAACTTTCAAATTGCGTTGTAATTGCAAACAGTGATGCAGTTGCTATTTTAATTGCAAAAACTTTGAATAGGATCCTGATTTTTTATGAATCCTGACGTTGTGACTTTCCTGATGCAGGAGGAGGTAGAGATTCTTCATTCATGTGAGCACAGATCCTCCATTATGGGAAAATTAGTTGGTATGCATGAGCGACTCCAGGAGCACTTGGGGGTGATTGGTCTTTGGTACATTGCATATGCACCATCAGTGAGGACACATTTGGGAATGATGACAACACTAGCAGACCGATGGCATAGTGAGACGCCATCGTTTCACTTTCCAATAGGTGAGGCCATAGTGACATTGGCGGACGTGTGGCGTATTCTTTGTTTCCCTATCCATGGTGAGCGAATCATTTATGACATGGATGTTGAGAGAGATGCCTGTTATGACATGATGGGCTTAGATGAGATCATATTTTTAGAGGGCTAGATTGAGTTGGAGCGCTACAGGCTCATTGTGTCACCAATTCACTTGGTTGTAGCAGCCATCATTTCAGGTCTTGTGGCACCAGATCGGCGGGGCCGATATTTTAGTCTACGATGGGGGCTCGCTTGGGAGTAGATTGTTCGATGGAGAGTATGCTTGGAATGGGGGCTAGTGTTTTTGGGCTCCCTATATCGAGATTTACATGAGTTTGTATACTGCGATGGCAGAGCTATCAAGGCCAGAGTCACACTCCATATCTGGGCCTGGGAGCACATCCTAGTGCTCCACCCATGAGTTACAGTGGTTGATATGGATCCAGATGACCCAGTCATCTGGAGGTACAGGGGAGGACTCTCTTTTACATTCACAGGACATGTTGGCATCCCTAACTAGAGGGTCATTGATGACATGAGAGCATTCACATGGCAGCCGTACCTTGGATGGACAACATGGTACAATGACGCCCAACAACTATTTTTTGCTAGATAGGATAGACTGATGTAGGGCTGAGAGCACACCATGATCGAGAGGTACCCACCTGGTTGAGTTCAGAGACATATTGGTGAGCCATAGGATAGACCCAATGACCAGTACATTGTGATATTTGCATGTACTATGAGGGAGACCTCATGGGGCTGCTACATTCTTACAGATGAGGCGGTATAGAGCTTTAGACAGCTAGTGGTCAGGTTGTGGCCATATGATCAGGGTCAAGATGATGTAGGGACTACACAAGTGTACACAGATTGGTTTAGGACACCCCTCAAGTTTTCAGTGCCAAGGACACCATCGACACGACAAAGAGCCAGGGGCAGAGTGACATGATGAGGCTAGAGCCAAGGAGGCCGAGGAGATAGAGATGGGGATGGAGATGGGGGCTGAGGAGGAGGTGGGCCACCTCAATAGCCCAATCATGATAGGGGATAGCAGGATCAACCGAGGCAGGATCAGGATTAGGGCAAGCAAGATTAGGATAGATAGGTGGATCGGCCACTGCCACCTGCACCTGATTAGAGGGACGCTCTGATACAATAGTTATAAGAAAAGTTCTATGGGCTATAGGGTCATATTGCTACTTTGACAGTAGAGAGACCAGTTTAGGACAAAGCGAGATTAGGTTGTTCAGTAGAGATAGGCCATAGAGCTCAGGGTTGCATAGGATATGGGCCACAGATAGCAGCTCAAGAGAATGGCCGCATCCTCCTCCCATAGTTTAGTTTCATTATGAGCATACAGGGAGGTGGTCCGAGAGGTTGATTATTGCATAGTACATTATCATTAGGCCGTGCCCCGAGCATCTCGGGTCCTTGGTTTTTGACAGCAGATAGGGTACTGGCCTCCAGAGGATCATGAAGAGAGACATGCCGGCGAGGGTGAGGGCAGCCAGCAAGGCTACCTCATTATTTATCAGAGACATGATTCTTTTGTGCTTCATGGACTCATTTTTTATAGCCCCATCGACGATGGTACTTTATATTGATTGATACACACTTGATCCGATTTGTACCTTGACAGTGTATATTATTTTGATGATATATATGAGATGAGATGATTTGACTTGATGTAATGTTCTTATTTTCTATATGCGATGATTTATATGTGATGGAATGATTCTATCTTATGTCATGATGATGTGATTCTATATGATGCTATGTGTTGATGCAATGCGATGTGTGATATTATGATGTGATGATGTGATGTAGTGATTTATTGATGCATTTATTTTTCAATATCTTTTCTATGTACTTTTGACGATGATGTATGCAGATATTATGATATGTGAATGCCTAGACTAATAGATCTATATTATGATGCTTAGTGTATAATGATGATAACATGTATGAGATGCAACCTTTTTCTTTTTTTCATTATCTTTCTGACGTATGATATTGCGATGCGTTTATGGATGTTATGATGATGCACATGATATGACGTGATGATGCATTTTATAATGATGTCTATGTTATTGATGTATTTAATGGTAATGCAAATGGATGATATGTATCTATATGATGTGATAGACACTTATATGATGTAAGTTAATAATGCCTATGTATATGATATGACTATGCAATTGATGCCTTAATGAGGTATATGATATGAGTTAATAATACCTATGTGATGGTTCCTTTTACGCTTATGTAATGAATGCATATGTATGGTTTATGAGATGCTTAGAATAACCAATCTATATTATGCAATGATGGAAATGCAATGCATGTGGCATGATTAATGCTTTCTATGTGATATGATATGCATTATGCAGTATGCTGATGGTTTGTGGATGTAGGATGGATGCAATGGTGATGATGATTTGTGATTAACTATCATGGTACTATGTTAGCGTGGAAAGAAGAAAAAAGAAAGTAAAAGACTCCAACAAGTCAAGAGATTATAATGATGATGATGAAGATGATGATGATTTTCTTACCAAGGAATTGGGGTTTTAAAAGGGCCATTTACCTTATGTTTGATAACACATGTAGGCACAATGCATCAAGGTATAAAGAACTAGGATGGCGTTGTACCTAGTGTGATGGACTTTGACTCGACAATTAGATAGGAGTACTCCTATTCACACTTGACATATGGAATGTTATTCAAAATGTAGTTCAGATATTCCAAACATCTGGAGACCAAAACATAGAAAGGAAAGCCTTCCTATGTGGTAAAACAAATATCTGAAACATCCACCCTATGGGTATGTGTGGGATCATCATGGAAAAACAGGCCCTTAAGTGGCAAAAATTTAGAAAAATCAGAGTTAGGAAACTTGATGTAAAATTTGAATAAGTTATCTATATTATTTCAAAATATTTAAGAATAGAATATGTAGCAAATTGAATGGTTCTAAACTACCTAATTGGTGAAAATTTGAAATTTCAATGCAATGGTACTTCAATTTCAGGAAAAAATAAGAAGTAGTGTCTGACTAACCACTCTAACCACAATAAAATGATAATATTTTTTTATAAGATTTTAGATATAAGTAGAGGACTCATGCCCGATGTGATGCATATTTTTTTGTAATTTTTTTCCAAGTAAATAATTAATTATGATTTTTTTATTACAAATTTTAAAATACAAAACTCATATGTCGACCCGAACTTGGTCAAAACTTCATGAAATTCATTTTTTCTTTTTTAATCACATAGTATGTGAAGCATAGAATCTGATGCATGTTTTGGATTCAAAAAATGTGATACCATTTGAAATCTATAGATGTTTTTCAATCAACCTATCAATTAGGACTTTAGTCATGAATTTGAATAAAATACTTATTAAATTCAAAGTAAAGCATAATTTAGATCAGTGAAAAGTTGAAAACCTCTTTTAAAAACCCTTTTCGTTTCATCAATTTTGGGTTAAAAAATAGTCATTAGCCACATACCCATCATATTGCCACTTTTTGGCCCATCATGATCCTGCACATACCCCTACACCCAAACAAAGCACACATGACCAAGGTTATATTACAAGAATATCCAACAAGCAAAACAAATAAAAAGATAATGATCATTGACCCATTTATTGCTCTCTAAATCCCTTTGTTTGGGACATCATCGAGAGGTGAGTGCAAGAAGATAAGTCAAAAGACAAAGAAAAAGTAAACAAACAAGCTAATGTTCTTCAATATCGCTAGCCAAGACTAAACTATGGTGATGCCTGATGTTGATGTCCATTGTAGGAAGGATGCATCCTAGGACATGATGTTATTAGATGATTGATTTGGGACTGATTGGATGATAAGCTATTGACACAAATATTTGACCAACTTGTTTACGTACAAACCTAGACTTGAGACCTTGACGATTGAGCTTTCACTTCTAACCTGCTAGACTTGTTTCCAACTGCTTCACCAAAGGTTGAGGATGACGATTGATTTATTATGAGTGAAATTTTATTGCGGGTGCAAGTGAGATGGGATGGATGGATTTTTTCAAATATTTGGATGTTTTTGAGTTTTTGAAATGTTTTGAGGTTGTTTTTGGTATTTTCAAGATTTTACAAATGCTTTGATTTTCAAAATTTTCAAATGTTTTGGGGTTTTCTGAGATTTTGACGAAGAGACTAACCTAAAGACCTATCCTAGGGGCCTCGGGGGTTGATCAACCAAATTAGCCTTGCCTACGTTATACACGTAGAGACCACATTGTTTGACTAACACATACTCAATTATTGATGAGATATGAACAATTGGATTGTCAATTTATTATGACGGAACCCTAAAGGACTAACCTAAGTGTCTCGAGGGAAGATCAAAAATCAACCTTGCCTACGTTCAAAGCTCATAGACCTGTAGTTCGACAAGACAACTTTGTTTTTGACCTTTTGACTTTTTGACCTATTTTTTGGATTTTGATATGTTTTGAATGTTTTGGGATTTTGTGATTTTCTGATGTTTTTGGATTTTTTGGATTTTTTGATTTTAGGGACCTCAAGAACATACACGAATCTGATCCGATGAGAACATTCCCTCAACGTGATGCAATAGACTACTCCAATAAAGGTAGGACAAACTGACCTTAAGAATGGGCCAAGTAGTACTAAGAGGGATCATGACACGAACACAAGACCAAGCTATGATGTGGATGTAGATGGGTGATGGATGGAGATATGGAATACGATGGATGATGGAAGCGTAATGTATGGATGATGCAGAATGAGCCATGAAGATCCTGGTGGATGGAAAGTACTTATTTACACAAGGTGCCTATTTTCCATCTTTTCACCAAGGTACTTTCCCAAAGCGCCACCAAAGTGGTTTTCACTAGGGGACGATTTTCTTTTTACTATTTTTAATCCTTTTTTAAATTTTTTTTTGATTTTTTGCTTTTTTTATTATTTTTGTTGTCACCAAGACACCTGTTTGCTAGGTTTTCATCAAGGTGACCATTTTTTTAGGACATTTTCTATTTTTTTTGTATTTTCTAGTTTTACACCCTCCAAGACTAGGCATAAAACTTTTTAAGATGGGAGTTGTTCATGGGCTCCTACAAAGGTTCCCCTTCTGGTGTTGATAACTGATATGCCCCTAACTTGTAACTTGCTGTGATGACGAATGGTCCCAACCAATTAGGTTCAAATTTACCTCTGTTGTCTGGATTTGGAACGCTCTTCTGATTTTCTTTGAGCACAAGTTCTCCTACCTAGAATGTCTGACTCTTGATCTTCTTATTATAAATTCACCTGAGTCGGTTCTGATACACTTGCAAGTGGTTTAAGGCCTCCATTCTTCGTTCATCTAGCAATTCCAAGTCATTTAATCTTAACACCCGATATTCCTCATTCGTGATGAGATTTTATAGTGATATTCTTAGTGATGGGAGCTCGATCTTGATGGGTAATATGGTATATAATCTGTAGACCAGGGAAAAGGGGGTGGCACCTGTGGGGTGTGCGGATGCTTGTTCGATAGGCTGAGAGGGTGAGATTCAGTTGGAGATGCCAATCACGACCAACTTCATTGACTGTTTTCTTGAGGATTTTTAGAATGGTCTTGTTTGTAGCCTTGGCTTGGCCATTTCCTTGGGGATAATACGAGGTGGAAAAGTGATGTTGGATTTTAAATTTGTAGCATAGGTCATGGACATCTTGATTTTTGAATGGTGTCCCATTATCTAAGATATTGGCTTGTGGAACACCGTAGCAACATATTAGATAGTTCAGGATGAACTTTGATATCTGCTTTCCAATAATGTAAGTCATTGGTATGGCTTCCACCCACTTTGTGAAGTACTCAATGGTGGTAATGATAAACTTGTGGCCATTGGATGGGGTGGGGTTGATTTTTCCAACAAGATCAAGCCCCCACTGCAAAAAGGGGCAGGGTGTGACAATAGGGTGTAGCTCTTGAGCTGGTGCATGGATGAGGTCCCCATGTTACTAACATTGTAGACACCTTTTGACATAGTCATGTGCTTCTCTTTCCATAGTAAGCCAATAGTACCCCGTCCTCAACAATTTCTTGGCCAAGGTCATACCACTCATGTGCGAACCACATATACTGTTATATACCTCGGTTAAGGAAGTCAATGCCTCCTTAATGTTTAAGCAATGTAATAGAGTTCCTTTAATGCTTCTATAGTAAAGGGTATCTCCTAGGATGACGAAACAAGATGCTTTCTTAACAAAGGTTTTCTTAAGGTTTGAGGTTGTGTTAGTTGGGAGGACTCCTATTCTTAGATAAGTGTATGTATCATGGTACCAGGGATCACTAGGACCAATAATTTTGCACACAAATTCAGACTCTGGTACCTTGAATGTAGGCACGAGAAGCTGCTCTACTAGGAATTCATGCCTTAGGACATTGTGAGGGATGTCCAATAGGGATCTAATTGTTGCCATGGCATCTTCCACTCTATTGTTTGCTCTAGGTATCTACTCAAATGTGATCTCAATGAAGGACTCCTTAAGACTTTCCACCAATTTCTTGTATGGAGTTAGCTTGCCATCCTTAGTTTGGTACTCATCATTCACTTGATTGATTATGAGTTGTGAATCCCCATATACCTTGAGAGCCATGATATGCCACTGCACCACTATTCTAAGTCCTATGGTTAGAGCCTCATACTTTGCAATATTGTTTTTGTAGGGAAATGCCAATTTGTAGGATCTTGGTATGCAGTCTCCCTATGGAGTGATGAAAAAGACCCCGGCTCCCAATCCATGTTGTGTGTAGGAACCATCGAAGTACAACTTCCAGTGGTTTGCTATGTTTAGATTAAAGATGGATTCATCAGGGAACTCTAAAATTAGTAGATTCTTTGAATACATTCGTGCTTCTACCAGTTGGTTTGCAATAGCTTGCCCTTTGATGGTCTTCCACTCTATGTACTTAATATCGTATTATGATAGGATCATGAACCACTTGGCCATCCTTCCTATGAGAATTTCCTTTGAAAGGAGGTACTTGAGTGGGTCAATCTTGGTGATGAGTTTGATTTTATGTGCTAACACATGTAGTGTTTGAACTTCTATGAGGCAAACACCACTGCTAGACAAGATTTTTTGATGAAGGAATAATTTAACTCATGACCTACCATGGTTTGAATGATGTAATAGATAGCCCTCTCTATTCTATTTTCATCATACTGAGCTAGGAGAGCATTGAGGGCTACTATTGCGGTTGATATGTAGAGGATTAGAGGCTTTCCTAGGATTGGCGGTATAAGCACTGGAGGTGTGAGAAAATACTCTTTGATCTTGTTAAAGGTGTGATCACACTTTTCATACTTGTATGCTACACCCTTGTGGAGTAGGTGAGAATATGGTATTGACTTATCTGCTAGCTAAGCTATGACCCAATGGATGGACTGGAGCCTTCCTTATAGGCCTTCTTAGTCGTTACAATGTCTTAGGTGCCTGCATCTTGAGGATTGCCTTTACTTTAGCGAGATCTATTTAAATCCCTCTCATGGACACAATGTATCCCAAAAACTTCCCTGATTGTATGCTGAAGACACACTTCTTTGGATTAAGGTAGACCTTATATTCCTCAATTTTGTTGAAGATGGCACTTAATGTTGCTATGTGGTCCCTTTTCTTTTTGGATTTTGCCAATATGTCATCAACATAGTCCTCCACAATCTTATGGATCATGTCATGAAAGATTAAGGTCATGGCCCCCTAATATGTTGCTCCAATGTTCTTTAGGCCAAATGACATCATGTTCTAGCAATATGTCCCCCATGGACAAGTAAAAGTCATTTTGTGTTGGTCTTCATTGGCTATCATGATTTGGTTATACCTAGAGAATCCATCCATCAATGAAAGTATCTCATGTCCCGCAGTCATTTCTACAATCATATCAATGTTTGGAAGTGGGAAGTCATCCTTGGGACATGCCTTGTTCAGGTCTCTAAAATCTGTGTAGATACAGATGCCCCCAGTGGGCTTTGGGATGGGTATCAGATTTGATACCCACTCCAGATAGTCAATCGGTTGTATGAACGTTGCATCAAGTAGCTTCTTCAATTCCATTTTGACCAATAAGGAAATTTGAGGATGCATTTTCCTTAATTTTTGTTTTACAAGCTTTGTTTTGGGGTAAATTGCTAGATGGTGGACCACAATCTTTGGACCAATCCCGGGCATGTCGGAATAAGTCCATGCAAACTTGACCTTTCTCTCCCTTAAGAAAGAAACTAGGAGCTCATGTTCTTTTGACATCAATGATTCAACATAAAATGTGATATGCAAAGTTTCCTTTGTTCCCAAGTTGATTGGGTTGCACTTCTCGGCTAGAACCGCAGACTTTTGCTGATGTAGAGTACTAAGAGGAAGAATGAATCCTTCATCCTTGGGCACCTCGTAGAGGTTTTCACCATTGGATACATCCTTTATTTTTACTGTTTTTGGGTCAAAGAGTTCCACAGTGTGGTTTTCACTCAAAGACCTAGAGATTATTCTCAGATTTTTCGCTTTTGCAACTAAAGGATTCAATCTTCTCCCTGTAATAGGCTTGTGTGTCTAGTATGATGTAAAACCCAACCTTATGATCTCCATGTGGTATTTTGTCCCCCAATCCCATGAATTCTAAGAGAGCCTCATCATTTTTGAAAGTGTCCAGAATTGATGGTCCTCGTTGGTTGTAATTGATGAACTGGGGGTAGACTAGGTTGATTTCATGGGCTTGATGGTTGTTGGTCTCAAAAGACAAGGTACTAATCATGAGTAGGGAGGTGTCTTTGAAAATCATAGGAAAATCAGTTATGGGGTCGTCGTCACTACTACACACATCAGTTATGTCAAAGGTGAATTTGTCTATGACTCGACCTGTGGATATGGGTAATCAAAGGGCAGATGAAGATTGTTGAGGGGGAGTTTTGACCTTCTTAACCAAGGCACCTTTGCCAAGTATGGTCACCTTCGGAGGGGTACATCCGAGACCAAGATTTCTCATACGCGTCTCCAAAATGAGAGGTACTAGAAGTCTGTGGTCATTTTTTCCAAGCTTTTTGTTTCTGTCATATCCCATGGCAAGCATCATTTGTAAGCCTTTACTGCTATCATCCATAGGTAGGTTAGCTGATGATCTGTTGTCTTGGTATAGGAGGTTTGATGGGTCCTCTTCTATTACTTCCTGACCTAGGTCTCCCCAACTTCTGAAACCGGAGGAGCCTATTGTGAAGGTTTGGGACGAGGAATAATTATTTGACTGTGGTCGTCCTCGTGACCTAGGAGATTGTGGTAATTCTCCCACTACAAAATAATTTTTCAAAATTGTGTAATCCCCACACCCATTGTCCTAGATAATGACCTTGATATCAAAAATTATGGCGGGAATGGCGAGTGTTTTTGTCACAAAAGTGGAGGCGAGAGTAGCTAGGCCTATGTATGGAGTTGAGGGACCTTCATCATTCTTGGGCACTTGGGGGATCTTGTAATATTTTGCTTCTAGATTTTTGCAATAGTAAAAGGGTTCAGGATCCCCATGGACAATGACCTCTTGCCCTTGCTATAGAAACTTTACACACTGGTGAAAGGTGGAAGCTACAACTTGCATCTCATGAATCCAAGGATGCCCCAAGAGGATATTATAGGGAAATTCCAGGTCGATAACTTGACAAGTTGTTTCCATGATGGTTGGACCTACTTGAATAGGGAGTTGGATAGTGCCCTGAGACACTCTTTCTTGATCATCGTAGGCTTTGATGGTTATTCCTTTTCCTTTTTCAACAACATCTTCGAAGAAGCCCAAGATTTTTATTAATTTAAGGGTGCATATGTTCAACCCTGCACCCCCATCTACCAGGATCCTCTTTAATTTGTTCTTATGAATGAAAGCCTCAAGATGAAGCACATGATTGTGAGATGGTTGTTTTGGAAGATCTTGCTCTGAAAATGTCAGAAGGTGAGGTGTAGTGAGGTGTGCGACCATAGCTTGGAAATGATCCACATCAAGATCAGTGGGATAGAGGATGAGGCCAAGGATTCTTCAAGAATTTTCATGTGGGATGGTGAGATCTTCAGCAACTCTATGATGGAGATCTGAGTTGGGGTTTTTTTTCAACTGGTTGAGGACATTATAGCCACTAGGAACAGATCTTGGGTTGGAAGTGGGTTCTCTAGGAGGATAAGATGATCTTACGATGGTTAATTTTCCACCTCTTGTGGTGAATCCGCAATCGTCTTGGGATCCTTTGATAGTGATGACAGTGACCATTTCTTCTAGAGATGCGACAACATGGTCATACACATGATTCACACTTTTGAAGG
>VDFB02293045.1:0-23113 GCA_007258455.2 Sequoia sempervirens | reverse complement strand
GAATAACTAAAATTAGTATATTATTAATTAAATTATAATTCTAATCCTATTATTAATTATTATAATCCGAAAAGCATTATAATTAAGATTAAGATTAGAATTAAGAATAAGGTAAAAATTATGTCTAGAACTATTCAAAAATTTAAACAATTTAAAAATAAAATATTACTAATAATATAACTTAAGTATAATTAATAGATTTAATGCTCCAAATATTTTTCCCAATAAAATTAAAAATAAACAACTTGTAATAACTAATCATTTTAATATATGATAATTTTATATTAAGAATTGGAAATGGAGGCGGGGTAGGATATGAGAAATCACATGTAGAATAGGCGCTGGGATCGAGTAAGAAGCAAGGCGAGGAAGATCTGGATGATGCTGGAAACAAAATCTTAGTGGATTCGGGAGGAAAGGATATTCTGGTGGCTAATCCTGTGGGCTCCCCTGTGAGTCAAAAAAATGAAAATCCAAAGGTGTGGTGGGGACCACTGGTGACATTGGAGGCAATCACAAACCTTGGACCTCTCTATTTGGGGTAAAACCAAATGGAAAGTCATCTTTCCCTCCGGTGCAAAATATCTCTAACCTTGAGAAAGGTAAGTTTGCAATTTTTGTGCCAGATCTGTTAATTGATCATAACATTGCTTTAATGGAAAGAACCCTGGTGGGGAAATTTATGGGCCCTAGACCAAACATTGAAGTGGTCAGGGAGTTTGTCAAAAACAAATGGAGAACTAATGGAAAATTTTTAGTAGTAGCACTCCCAAAGGGCTTTTTTGCGTTTGAGTTCACTTGCAGAGAGGATATCTTAGTAGTTAGAAGTGGTGGTCCATGGGTTATAGGGAAATCATCCCTGGCTCTAAAGAAATGGTCTTCTAATCTGGACCTCTCAGACTCTATTTTTGAGAATATCCCAGTATGGGTCAGACTCCCGGGTCTTCCCTTGGAATATTGGAATGAGGATGTCTTTTATGGTATTGCGAGCTCCTTTGGAGAGCTCCTTTCAATTGAATCTATGACAATTGCTATAAATAGGTTGGTATTTGCAAGAATATGTGTGGGGGTCTCTCAGAATTCTGACCTTCCCTCATCAATCGAGATTCAGTCAAAGTTGGGATCCTGGTCATAGGACAAAGAGTTTGAAACTATCCCCTTTGCTTGTTTCAAATGTAGAAAATTTGGGCATTGGGCCAAGAAATGTCATTTAAATGTCATCAAAGAGAAGGAGAAACCAACCGATTTTTTAAAATCTGTATGGAAAAATAAATCAGAAGGAGAAAGCCTTGAGAATAAAGAGTCTAATGCTCAAAGTACTTCAAATAAGGTTGATGGTGATATGGGAAATAATGGTGAGGTTCCATAGGAACTCCAACATAAGGATTTTGAGAATACCTTAACAACTAAGGAAAAAGAAGCTAGTGAGGATCAGATGGTTGGTGAAGAAAAGAAAAGTTAGGAAGCTAGCCCCTTATCCCAAGAGCTAAGCCTAGATGAGAAAATAGATGGGAACCTTGGTTTGGAGGATATTCCTATCCAGGGGTTGTCCCTGGAGTTGAACATTCCTCTTCTACTCCCCTCCTCTGAAGTTTTTTTTCCTTTGGGTGTAGATCACTTTACAGATCCTAATTCCTTAGAATTATTTAAGGACTCCTACAATAATCAAGACCATTCTACTGAACTTTCTAGCAACTATTCAACCTTTCATTTGAATAGCATCATGGAGAGATTACCCTGGGAACTAAGACTCCTTACTGATAAGGAATGGAAATCAAGTAAAGAGATGGATAGTCAAGAAGGGACTGACAAAAAAGAGGTTTTATCAAAGACAAAGAAAAAAAAAACAATGGAAGACTCCAAGTGGCATTTCTACCATATCAAAAGCAAAGGCAGACTATGGAGCAACAAAGAACTCTTGAGGGAAAAAGTCTACTAAATGGACAAGAGAGCATAATAGTTTTTAGGATATTGCAGATGTTTTTCAAAAAACCATCCCAGAGTGCCTCAACTCCCTTGGTAACTCATGAAGATCATGTCTTGGAATATCAGGGGACTTAATAATCGCCACAAGCAGGATGTTCTGCGCAATTTTGGTAGAGATCACAAGCTAGATATTCTCCTTATTCAGGAAACTAAAATGTTAAAGAACAAAGTGGAAAAGATGAAACTGTTTCAGCATTGTAGTACACATGGAAACAACTTGAATGGTCCTTCAGGAGGTAGTGATACCTTCTGTTATAGTCACTTAATCAAAGGGGATATGATTTTGGAAGGTACAAACCATATTGCTACTAGATTCACCATGATATTAGGTATAATTTCAGCTGGATCCAATCAAATATCTATTCCCCCAATGGAAAGGGTCTCAGAAAACCCTCCTAGATGGAGCTAGCCACCTTTTAGAGGATTTGATAGAGTTCCTAGTTGTTAGAGGGAGACTTTAGTAATTCCCTCACTGAATGAAGAAAATTGAGGGTTCTAGATCAAATGTATGCAGAGGATCTTCAGGAGGTCATCAACAATTTAGGTGCCATTGACTGGATTTTAAAAGGAGCTTCCCATAATGAATCATTAGGCAAAGGGTATGGATCCTATCCAGTTGATTAGAGACCTTTAATCTCTAATAATTGGTGTTTTAACTATGAATGGTACTTTAAACTCCAGATTTCGATCCACTCACTCTATTAGTTTGATAAGGAGCCTTAAAATAATCATCTTGTTTAGAGTTGAAAAACGTATTTCTATCCTCTTTTTAAAGAAGAAAATGCAGGAAATAAGTAATATTTAGTGCATGGTAATAAATCATGTCAGAGTTTACAAAAATATGGAAGTTGCACCAACCAAAAAATGGAAAAAGAGTCCTTTTGGGAACATTTTCTGTGAGGATTAAATTGATCTTCCAGATGGATCCGTATATCCTGTTCTAGAAGGAATGATATTTGAAATTATACAGAATGAGCCCTCAACAAGATGCATGATATTGGAAAGAGGATGCTATGGAGACAAAAAGGATCGGAGTTTTATTGTTATCTCATGACACAGTACTGTCACCAAAACAAAGGTGGCTGGCCAAGATTTCACCTATAGAAGGATGGTATTTAGGGTACGAGGAGGGAGGAGACAGGAGGCAATATTTACTCCAAAAATCTTCTTTCTGAGGAATGATGAACCCAACGATTCGTGATCTACGACGGTGATAGCTATACCTAATGACTAACTACAGTGAACTCTGTTGTCTATTCCCACCAACGAGGGAAGTTAAGGAAGGTTTGTTTTCCTTGGAAGGAGGAAAACATTTAGAACTGCATGGGTTCTCTATGCTTTCTCCCACAGCCCCAGGAGATTGTTGGAGAGGATGTGGTGAAAGTTGTTACAGAATTTTTTGGATCCAGAAATCTCCTAAAAGAGTTGAATGCTACTTTTCTAGTTCTAATCTGTAAGAAGCCTAGAGCGGTGAACTTTGAGGCTTTCTGACCCATAAGCCTCTCCAACTCGATCTATAAAATCATCTCGAAGGTTTTGACTTCTAGACTCTTAATTCTCTTGTCTACTCTGATTTCACCTTAACAAAATGGATTTGTACCTGGTCGATAGATCCTTGATTCAATTGTCACAGTGCATGAGAATATCCATTCCTTGGTTGAATCTAAGACTGAAGGCTTTTTTTAAAGCGTGATATCTCAAAAGCCTATGACAAAGTTGACTAGAAATTCTTGTTTAAAATTTTAAAGGCATTTGGGTTTTGCAATAGGGTTCTTCAAATGGTGGAACAACTTGTGTCTACTACTTCTATATCTGTGATGGTTAATGGATCTCCCATGACTTTCTTCCAAAGTTCCAGAGGTCTAAGACAAGAAGATCATATCTCTCATATTCTATTCACTATTATGGCAAAAAATTTTGGAAGAAATTTGGAAAGGTTGATCGATAATAGATCCCTAGTTGGTCTTAAACCGTCCTCAAGTAATTTGATTTGTTCTCATCAACAATTTGTTGATGATACCATGCTCTTGGGATAATCATCTATCTTGGAGGGAAAATTTTGAAATCTCTGCTGGATGAGTATGGGAGGGTGTTAGGATAGTTGATTAATAAACAGAAACGTTATCTTTTCTTCTTCAACACTCTTGTTCACAAAAATAATAAAATTTCCAGAATCTTTGGTTGCAAGGTGGAGTCCTTTCCTGCCACCTATCTTGGCTTACCCTTAAGCCTTAAACCCCCAAAATCCTTTTGGATTTCGTTGATTGAGAGGTTCAGTAAGAAGCTTGCTGGCTGGAAAGGAGCTTTGTTAAGCCAAGCGGGTAAACTGCAACTTCTCAAAGCTACTCTTTAGAATTTTTTGATTTATGCTCTGAGCCTCTTCAAAATCCCTGCTAAGTTTGTGGATGTTATTGAAAAGATTAAAAAAATATTTCTTTGGTTGGGTGTTGAGGAAAAAAAAAGATTTCCCTTAATAGGATAGGATTTGGTGTGTAGACCAAAAAAGGCTTGCGGTTTAGGCCTTAAGAAAATCATAATGGTTAACAAGATACTCCTAACTAAACAAATTTGGAGAATATTTTCATCATTAGGGGAATGGACTAATATCCTATCAAGTAAATATTTGGAGAATAATAGATCTGATATAATAAAGATGGATTCCCATCTGCTACGCAGAGGTTCAACATGTTGGAATAATCTGATTAATGTAAGAATAGTTGTTGATATTGGAGTGGGTTGGCAAGTTAGGAGCAGAAACCAAACAAGATTCTAGGAGGATATATGGTTGTTTAAGCCCCTTATCAACACTGAACCTTTTAGTGGGTGGGCTGAGATTTGCAAAGCTCTATTTGGCTTGTATGTTAAAGATTATCAGGTGAATGGAAAATGGGTGGATCTGTGTAGTGTTAGTCAGGATCTTGCTCCTATTCAGTCATCTTTGTTGGCTATCAGGCTCTTCCTGGATCAAATGGAAGATTGTCTTGTTTGGATGGATGAACCTTTGAGCAATTATTCTGTTTCATTTGCTTTTGCTAGGCTTACTTCTATCCAGATTCCTCCTCCTTTTTGGTCGAAGGCTTGGTTCAAACATCTGATCCCTAAAGTCAACATATTTTTTTGGATCCTTCTTCAAAATAAGGTTGTCACGATTGATAATCTTTGCAAGCGTGGCTTTCAAATACCTAACATATTCTATCTCTACAAAATGGAGGTAGAGTCAATGTGCCATTTGTTCCTTCATTGCCCTTTTGCTGCCTCGATTTGGGAAAAGTTACTTTGTTACTGACAATTATCTTGGGTGTTCCCCTTGTCAATTGAAGACTTCTTCATACAATGGAAAGCCTCGACTCACAATCTTGTACTTCAAAAAATATTAGATTTTTATTTCCCTCATGTTGCTTGGGGTCTATGGAAAGAACGAAACAATAGAATATACAGAGATAAAGAATCTCCGATGGCCATTGTGTTTGATAAAATAATCAGAATATTGAAAGAAAATGTTAATGCTATCTCCCAGAATGCTTGTATAACTGAGAATGTGACTTCCTTGTCCTATGATCTCAAGGTTGCCAAGGAATGGAATATCAATTTTAATTTTTCCTATGTCCCTAAACATGTCAAAAAGGATAGGGAGGGTGTTTGCTGGTCTTTTCCGCCTAATGGGTGGGTCAAAGCCAACTTTGATGGGGTGGCTAAAGGTAATCCTGGGGCTATGGGATGTGGCAAATTCATAAGGGATTCTTATGGTAATTTACCTTGTTGAGGTAGCTGGAGCTTATCATGTTATAAATCTGACCCATAGTCTAAATTTTAAAAACCTTTGGCTAGAAGAGGACTCTATAAAAATATTATTGATTGTTTTTTAGGTAGGTCCCTCCCCTCATGGGCTATAAAGTCTTGGATTGATGATGCTATTTCAACCTTAGCCAAGTTTGATAATATAAATATTTCACATGCCTATAGAGAAGCCAGTGCTATGGAAGACTTTTTTGTGAATGAAGGGGTTAAAAGTAAAGGACAATGCACTTGGCTAAACATGAGTGATTTAGGTGCTAATGTCTGAGCCTTATTGAACTATGATGCGTCACATGGGAAAGAAGCGGGTCATCTCATTCATGATGATAGAACAGGGTAATTACATCACAATCATTAGATTGCATGGGACCGAGCCTAAGTGCTTAACCTGTAAGTTTTCCTGGCTTGCTTCGTGGGCTCATAGATTTGGTGGGACCATTTCAAGTAAAGTTCTTGTCTCTGTATGCCTCACCATGTTTGCTAAAATGGGTGGTGATAGAAAAAGAGTTGAGCTGGATAGCTTTGAAATGCACACTAGAAACATTAAGGTATGGAATAAAGTCAAAAGTGGAGGCTTACTCCCTTTTTTGGAAAAACTCCATGGGTCAAATTAGGAAGCTATAAAGCATTTTAAGAGGAATTGGGATAATGAGGAATTAACCCTTTTTGGTAGGAAAGTAAAGCTTGACGAAAAACTCATAGCTGAAGTGACTGGCTTGTCTACTAAAGGACACAAATTTTTTGGGATAGGGTTTTCTCTGATGAAGCGGTGATCAGATTCTCGAAGAAAGACAAGGAAAGAATGAAACTTGTGAAAATTTCTAACAATTTCTTTAAAGTCGACACCATTAAAACACTCTGGAGAAAACTTCTTCATGTTATCATGGAGTATATCACCTTAGATGGTCGTTTCACAAGGGCCTATGACTATCACTTTTCCCTGCTCAACCATTTTCATTATAAGGTCAGGGTTTCTCTCCCCTACTATCTTTTCTGTTCTTTAAGAAAGAGTTTGGAAGACCACAAGAAAAACCCAAAAAGATATCCTATTTTGCATACTAGTCTTATTAGGTTAATTGTTGAACATTTTCAAAATTTTCCTGCCCCTACTAATGTGGATGTCCCCCCTAAGTCTGAGGAGGATGATACCAAACCAAGTTGTTCGGGGAATGATCCCAACTTGAGCCCGGTGAGAGAGGTCCTAAGTCCACCCTCTGTCCAAACTGGTAAGAAAATCCAAAACCCACAATCTGTTAAAGCTTGCATTATGTCTAAGCCTAGAAGTTCTACTCTCATTCCCAAAGGTGTTGAAAATAATCTACCGATTAAAAACCATGTTTCGTATTTTGAAGACTCTCCTGATTATGAGGATTCTGGCACCAATATTAATTCTCCTTTTGCTATCCCATCGTCGGACAAAGATTTTAGATTGGGATCCCCTAGAGCCCCTAACCTAGCTAAAAGCTGCTTTAATCTTGATAGGGAACCCTCTATTGATTTCATGGGAACAGCTAGGAAAAATGTGATGGACCAGTTTAGAAACTTGAAATGGGTTTTTCATGAAATCAATGAGTTGAAAATAAAAAACTGGGCCCTTCAAACTAAAATGGAAGAAATGGGAGATAAGGTCACTGCATTATGCAAGGAGGCAGAGCATAAAGATTACAGTGCCAGTAAAGAAATCTAGGACAATGCGGACAAGGACAAAAGAATTGAAATTGATTTGGAAAAAGTGAAAAACACTGTAAAGATAATAGCTGATTAGAACATTAGGATGGCAAGACATAATGCCATCATTATCAATGTTATGACTGAGAAACTAGACAAAGCACAATAGGGGTCCTTGGTGGTTGATTTGGAAAAGGTTAAAGAAAAAAACTAGGAAGAGGATATTGGAATTTCAAAGAGAACTAGGGCAAATCTGAAAAGGAAGGCTTCTCCCACACCACAGATGATCCAAAATTTTAAGAAGGGTGTTCAAGACATGCAGTACCTAGAGGCTGAGATAGAGTATGCTCTGAAGACTCCGAGTTAGTTACGGATGGTCTTTCGCTTGTGCTTCGGCTAATTTTTTGATTGACCTTCCTAGTCTTTTGTGGTTGGCTGCTACTTTTTCTAGTTTTTCCCTTCCATGTGGCTTGTTTTCTCTGCTGGACTTTTTTGTCCTCTCTCTTTTGATGTAAACTTGGTGGTTTTGGGTCCCTGTTAAACTCGTTTTTCCCTTTATCAAAAACAATAAGAGAAAAAATATTGCCAACATGTTTAATATCTAAGTTTTAATTATTTTTAATATATATTATATTTATTTTATTTATAAAAATTATTTAATATAAATAATTAGTAATATAAAATTTATTAAATATATTATTTATTTAAAAATTAGTGATTAAAGTTACATTTATAGTTGTGGATAGTGTTATGACCAAAGTTAGGGTTAAAGTTAAGGTTAAGGTTAGATTTAGGGTTAGGGATAGAATTAGGGTTAGGGTGTGAGTTAGGGTTAGGGTGAGGTCATGCAAATAACTAATTAACAATACTAAAACACTATATTTAATAAAAAATACATTTATTTTTTTCAAATCTAGAAAACAATAATTACAATACTATAAAGGCAAGTATGAGCCACTATGCGACACTTGTTAATATTATTATTTGAAAAATATTTATTAAAAATTTATTATTATTTATCTAAAAATCTAATTTTAAAAGGTTTAAAAGAAAAAATATCTTATCCTATCTTTAATTATATATTATGCTTTTTAATATTTTAGAAAATTGTATGGTTGAGATCGTTTCAACGGTCTTGCATCCTTCTCTACAATTTTCAACCATTTATTTTCAAAAGTAGGTGTGTTTATTTGTGACATTAGAAATGTTAAATTTCATTATTTTCTATGTACTTAATCTTAGATTTTATAGTAGTATCAAAGTGGACAAAGAAAATGGAAAGATGATATATAATTAGTATGTTTGTTAAATATCTATTTTATTGTTTATTTTTATAATCACTAACATTGATTAAACATTGATGCATCATATAGATTAACAAATATATCTTAAGCAAAGCTAAAATTTTAACAATAAATGCAATCAAATTTATTTCCCTAATTTTATTTGGAAATTATAACAACCAAATGATTTTGAGGCATTTAAGAATAGAGAAGTGATTTTTAATTAAAGAGGGATGTGAAAATTATCCTTTCTATCTAAGATTGATTTCTTTAATAAATCCAATGGTTAGAAGAATGTTTATTTGTTTGAATGTTGAGTTGCAACAATGATAAAATAAAATGAGGAATTTATATTTATTTTAAATCTTGTAGTCATATTCTTATAAAAAGCTACTTGTATTATTATGCTTTGACTATTGCATATTTCTTTCATAATTATCAATGAATTTGAAATCTAAAGAGCATAAAACTCTAGGCATTAACATGGATTTCTTTTATTGTCATTTGTGAGACCCTTTATGGTGGATAGTGGGATTAGTAGTAGGTTAAATTCTTAGTATATTCACTCCATAGATGTTAGGCTCAAATGTTGTAAATATTTGAGTAATGTTATATCTTTTGAAGACATTAATATTAAGTATTGAACCATTTTACTAAAAAAAATGGTGTGAGAATTTTTTTTTAGGTGTATTAATGGTCAAATTTTGCACTTTTTTAAATTTTTTTTTTGTTTAAAGAGGGTATAATATTTATTCTTGTTGCTAATGGAATTAATAACTAATTTTTATGCTTGGATTTTCAAAGGTTATATTCTCAAATATATGGATTATAGTTTTAGCACCATTAAGGTTCCATATGATAGATACAATCTAGTAGGTCAAAATGGAGGTTGTTGGACCCGCAAAGAGGTTGGAGGACCATTCCATTCTCAAGTTAATTATTTATTAGGAGAATGAATAAAATAATTGAATATAATTTTTTGTAGAAATAGATGGTTTGAGTTTCAAAAAATGGTGCATGTTCTAAATCAATATTATAGTTTGTTTTTGTTTTTAATTTTTATTTTCTTTTGTTGAGTTATGAAATCAATGCATGTATTCAAGGGAATACCACCAAATCTTGCATTGATAGCTCCATTATGCTCTTTTAATACCACTCAATTTTACTTACATAAGCAATCATCTAAGGAATATTTTCTAATAGTATTGAAGCTCTTCTTTTAGACAAGATGGATTCATGATTAAGATAAAAATCATTTAATTTGAAGAAGATCACATCTTCTATTGAAATGTGAAAATGATTAATTTAAATCTCATCATTTTATTTTTAATAGATCTATTTTTAAACAATTATAAAATAATAAACAATTCTATCAACCACCAAAATCATATTAAATTTAAATTTTTCAATTTAATTTTAATAATATTTAATTACAATCTAACTAATCATACTTAACATTTAATATATTTAAGTTAATTTAATAACCCTAATTATATTTTCTTATATTTCAATTATAAGTATCATTCATCATGAGGGACATGAAATTTAAATCACTCATTTCTCCATTTGGATGGTTTTCTAAGACTATAGAGCATTGATATTGATCGATTCTATTCGCCCCTTTCATATTTTAAATTGATCACTACTCCCACATTACAAACAAGCGTTCAAACGTATGACAGACGTCATGGAAGGAGGTTGGTGGATGTCTTTCCGTAACTAAAGGCGAGCGTTTGATCAAAGTGAAACTTCGCTTTATCTGTGGAAGAAATAGCTTTCAACAATGGCAGTAAGATGGCCCACAAATCCCACTTAGATATTGTTCGTAGAAAGTTCAACACTTTTGAAAGGTGAATGGCACTTTCTTCAAATATTTGAAAGCAAAAATCTAGGAAACGAGGCAATGGTCTACGAATTATGTTTCAATTGTGATTGACAACTGATCTATATCTTACTAATCCATGTCTCAACCATTTCTTTTTATTTCAATTGTGATTGACAACTGATCTATAAAGTAAATGATATTGAAATTTTGATGAGAAATCTTTTAAAGTTTATATCATATCTATCTTGTCATATAGAAAAGTTTGTTGAAAAGTTTAGAATTTTTCAACAAAAGAATATATATATATCATGTCTATCTTGTCACATAGAAAAATTTGTTGAAAATTTTAACCTTTTCCAACACATCATTATGAAATTTAATTGAGATAAGTACTTAGAATATTTTTCAATAATTCATTGAAAAAATACATTGAACTTGTTGAAAAAAACAAAAAACACACCATCTTGTAATTAAATTGTGATTCAAAAAAATGACATATATTCTATTATCACATCTTAACCAACTTTTTTATATGAACAGTGATGCTACTCAATGATATAGCTCACATTTATTTGAAAGTAAATGATATTTTAACTTTGAAGATAAATCCTTTAAATATATATATGTGCCCATCTTGTCACGTAGAAAAAAAATGTTGAAAATTCTAGTGTTTTCCAATAATAAAAATAAATATATCATACCTATCTTGTCACATAGATTTTTTTTTTGAAATTTTAGTGTATTTCAATGTACCATTATGAAATTTAAGTGAGGCAATTATTTAGAATATTTTTCAACAATTTGTTCAAAAAAAACATTGAACTTGTTAGAAAAACAAAAACACACCATCCTTGTAATTCAATTGTGAATGAATGCAATGACCTATATTCTATTAGCACATGTTTCAACCAACTTTATTGTATGGACATGATGCTACTCAATATTGTGGCTCACATTTATTTGAAATTAAATGATATTTCAATTTTAAACCAACCATATGTGATAGCCATTAATACATATTATGTCACAAGAGTAACTACCATCTTAATGTAATGCCAAGAACATTAATATTTTTAATTTGTAGCATATTGTACTTTTTCTTTCTTAAATTCTCATTTATATTTAGAGAATGAGTACCGTTAAAAAAAAAAATCATTTAATTTATAACATGAATTAAATGACAATTCATATTAATTAAGACTAGATGATGAGTTACTTGAGTTAATGCAATATATGACCAATCAATTTTATTTTGTATTTTTACCTAAAAATATGACGTATTCATGAAGAAAAGATTATTCATTTAATTTATAGAAATTGAGTGATGACTCATGTTAATTAAGTCTAGATGATAAATTAGTTGTGTTAATGTAATGCATGGTAAATCAAGTTTATTTGATATTCTCTCTTAAGGATAGGATTTACCCATGGAAAAAAGACTATTCATTTAATTTATAATAGAAATTGAATGATAAATCATGTTAATAAAGACTATGTTATAAGTTAGTTGTGTTAATGTAATACATTGTCTATCAATTTTATTTGATATTTTCATACAAGCCTAGAATGTATTAATGAAAAAATGATTATTCATTTAATTTATAATTCAAGAATTGAATGTCAATTCATGATAATTAAGACTAGATGATAAGTTAGTTGTGTTGATGTCTAGAATGTATTAATGAAAAAATAATTATTCATTTAATTTATAATTCAAGAATTGAATGACAATTTATGGTAATTAAGACTAGATGAATATTTAGTTGTGTTGATGTAATGTGCGACTAATCATTTAAAAAAAAAAAAATCATATAAGATTAGGATCTATTAATAGACAAAAGACTATTCATCTAATTTATAATAGAAATTCAATGATAATTTATGTTAATTAAGAGTATATGATAATTTAATTGTGATAGTGTAATACATAATTAATTAATCTTATTAATTTTTTTTACATAAGACAAAAATATATTGAAAAAAAAAGGAAGCTATTCATTTTATTTAGAATAACAATTGAATGGCAAATTCATTAGTTGACATTTAATTGTGTTAATTATTTGATATTTTTACATAAGACTAGAACTACTCATTGAAAAAGGAGTATTCATTTATAAATGAATTATGCATAGCGAAAGGACGTTTTGCCACCATATCCTTGGCCACCACAACAAAGCATCGTGAATTTTTATACTTTACTGGATGCAGATGGAATACAAGAACAAAAGTGGCAGGAATTTAACAAGTGAGAACACATTGTATTCATTTTCTAACGAGAGCAGCTACAACGCAAGGAACAAATCTGGAAGGATGGAGAAGGCCCTTCTCCAACAACTCACTGGACCTCCTTTCCATTCTCTCAAACAGTGCATTACAATTCTCCACTCCAATTGCGTGTTCCACAAGGCTTCCCACAAAGCTCCTCACCAGCCTCGCCTTCTTCTTCCCAAAAGACTCCACATCACTCACCCATTCCGCAAATTCTGTTTCCCCCATACAACACACTCCACTGGAAACTTCCAACTTCACAATCTCGAACGCACCCGACGCTTCAACGGCCTCTCTCATTTCGTCCGCACTCGGGAAATACCATGGCAGATTGAAATTGTCTCTCGTCTCAGCCTTGACAATTCCCTATTAAAAGAAGCAACAAATGTCAATACTCTTCAGATTAAACTTATATTTGAATAACATCTGTAATCATGCAGTGCGTCCAATTATGCAGGGATTTATTTGTAGTTTGAGTAAAACTATAAATATAAGAAGGCAGAGACAGTTGAATGCTGAAAATCATATTGATCACTGATTTGGATTCCAATGCATAAATAAATTTGATTGATTACCTCTGAAATAAGGTCGTCCCAAGCTGCTTCGAAGTCGGGTCCACAGTATTCACCCTCTGATGTGACCTGGTGCTCTGCACTCACTCCATTGGGGCGCCCCATTGCGCATATGAACATCACGCCCCCTCTTGCCATTTCCTGTCCTCGCCATTGAAAGAATCCACGCAGATCCTTCTGCGACTGCTCTGCGTATGCTCTCGCCACTTGTGCTCTGCCCCCATTTATCCAAACCTTTTCTCTGTTGTACACACACGACCCCTCATTCCCTACGCTTTCGGGAACCTGCAATTACATCAAACTGGTTCAGAATATGGAAACCCAGAGAAATGACAAACAGAGACTTTCTCCCACTAGAATTACCTGCGAAAGCCAATGCAATGCCATAATAGAGAAGCATATGTGGATGCTGCCATGGGGAAACAGGGCTTGGTAGAAGGTTCCGGGCACTCCCGCTGGCATGTAATCGGGCTTCAACGAGTTCAACAGCATGAACAACCCATTAAAATCGTTACAAGGTAGGTCGTTGAAAAACACCTGCAGCTGGGGAATCGACAGACCCCGCTGAGAGCACAGCTTTTTAATGGTCGCCACCACAAATTCCACTTCAGAAACGGTGTTCATTCCGGTGGCGCAACCCAAGTCTGCAATTCGCAGCAAAGAACTCTGATCTTGAATGGGGAGAGATTGTATTAGGCGGTGAAAGGCAGGCTGCATGGATTTGAAGACCGAGCTCTGCCTGCTCGAGTTTTGAGCGTAGCTACTCTCCCCGCTACCCGAACTCATGTGCAGCACTTTTCTCAGATTATCTTCGCCATTCACAACTATCCCATTATTCGAGTTGGCTGATTTAAATTCCCCCTCGGCCATGAGTGGCAAGCTTCCAATTGACATTCGTGCTCTGTGCAAGGCAATGGGGATTATCGATTATAAAAGTAGACAATATTCGAAAGCAGAGGTGTGTAGTGAAGGATACAGGCAGAGCTAGATTTGTATTTATAGATAAAATTCCCAGTCCCATTAATGGTTTGTTTAACGCAATCCTTCGGACTGTGTGGCTAACCGTGGACCTTTCGCGTCCTAATCCAAATTAGGTGATATGAAATGGGAATTCACTGTAGCATATTATTATAAAGAAGGGAGTGCATTTGCATATCACGCTGGTACTTGGGTGGAATTGGGGGCCACTGTCATTAATTATTATTACAAATCCATATAATATTACGCAAGGGTTGAGATCAAACCGACAGTGGGTAGAGTTTTTTGAGCTCAAACATCTTCATTCGTGCCATCGGACATTTAGGCCAATTTTAAATTAGAGTTTATATGTGTTTTAAAGAAACAATAGGTGAGCAAATATCGAACCAGAGTTAATCGAAATTTTACAGAAATAAACAATTAAAGATCAAACATTGTTTTGTTCTTTGTGCGTTACAACACGAAGTCCGCCGACATTGACCTCATTCAGTGAATGAAAAAAACGGAATGTATACGTATGTCTAAAGAACAGCCTCTATAATAATATCTGCACGGTAGTGACTACGATATAATATTACAGGCTTCTCTGATCACCATATTTGAAGGCGACAATTGCTATTCCGACATTAGAGACAAGCTATTAAAATAATGAGAGGCGTGGGTTTGTCGACATGGATGGTAATCGACCATTGAAGCCAAAATTTGATGAAAATACTGGGAAATAACCTTCCGTGGATTTATATTTCGTAGATATTAATATAGTAATGGCAGGGTCTCTTTCCCTGATAGCCGTGTGGGTCGACAAACGTACTTGTATTGCATTGCCAACTGGTTTAAAATCTGTACAAGATAAATGGCATTCTTTTAAAGCACAACTTTGGAGGGCAAAAGGATTGTTGTTATGGCAGTGAAGATCTGCCGTACGTGCAACTAATACTAGTTGGAATATCTATATGCGCAACCTCGGGGCCTTCCTCTCCGTCTTCCAGATATTATGCTGAATTCTAAAACATTTTGAGGAAAAAAACAGTTGGAAATGAGGAGAGGATCTTTACGAACGTATGTCCATATTAAAAAATGATCCCATAAGCTATGTAAAATATGATTAGTCCTTCGTAGAAGATGTATGGTTTATCACTGATTTAATCCCGTTGTTTTACGCCTTTTTCTTCTAATTTTTTAATTTTATTTATTTTTATCACTTAGCAATTCACCTTTAGGAGTGTGATGGGTAAACTAAGATTTAAAAAGAAAATGGTCGATTTTTTCTTTTTTTTTCAAGTTTTTAATTTTTTATTTGGTCAAATTAGTAGATAAAAATTGCAACTTAAATATGTCAAGATGTAACATAAATATGTTGAAGATGAAAGTGATATGTATAAATTTAAAGTAGTGGTTTATGAGTTATATGGTAGGAAAAAGGATTTGACTATCTTCTATTCAATCAATTAGGAAAGCAAGTTCTATTGTCTTGAATAAGTATCAGAGAAAGTGGTGGATAAAAGATTGAGGAGTAAATTGGAGTGACATCACATACTATAGTGTAATGATAATTGATTACCAATTTTTTTGAGCATTATGTTTCTAGAGTGCTTGCAATTGAGAGTAAAGATTCATGATATTATTATTTTTGACTCCTTGCTATTAATTACTTTCAATACATTGAAATTTAATTAAGGTTTTTTCTTGATAGGAATTTGTGAGTTTGTTGATAGGATTGAATTTATTAAAGCAATCTCTTCAAAAATAGTAACTCCATTTCCCTTCACTTTTTTTGATGAAAGCCTCCTTATTCATGTCCTAAATTTATCTTATGTAAAGAGTTTAATTATCTTAAACAAAAACATCAATTTTCTATTACCTATAGAAAATAAATACATTTAATCATTAATAATAATTAGGAATTCCAAGGAAATCCCACAATAATGTGTCCTAGTTGTGGGTTAGGGAAAAAGAATGAGTCCAAGGTGCAACAATATGTAAGACATGTTGCATCAATGTTAATGTCACCAAGGACCTTCAAATGTGAAGATGAAAACCTTTTGAACAAAGATATTTTTCTTTTAAATGTTTCATGTTAAAAAGCACATTCAAGAGACCTTTTAGACAATGCCCCCAAAGCGTGCTACTGTCATCTTTTGGCTTGACATCCCATTTCCGCAGGCGAAAAGGAAACAAAGTTTCAAGGCAAGCCGGGGCCTACCCAACATACTTAGCCTTGCACATTCCCCATAGCCCCTCTAAGTAAGATTTTTCAAAAGTAGAGTTTCTAATATATTTTATTAAATATTCATATTTATTTTTTCCTTTCTAGTGAACGTAGATTTTTTTTACCAAAAATAAAACTCTATGTTTGATACACATGTAAAAATAAGAAAAAATACAAGAATAAAATTTCAAAAAATATGTGTGGGCTCCATATTGATGTCATTGATTAAAAAATATATATTACAAAAAATGCATTTGGATTAAGATGACTCTAAATTATAATTGATCTAAATAAAAAATAATAATGACTAAAATATGTAATAAAAATTATAAAAAATATGCATGCTCTAGTATCAGTGCTAATGATCCATATTTAATAAATTACAAATTTATCTTATTTCTAAAGAAACTATACATTATGGAATAAATATAAACTATTAAATATACTATAAATTATAAAACAATACTAAAAAGAATATTATTGTTTATATTTTTAAAATTATTTAAAATTTGCACAAAATCTAAAAGAATATTAGTTCACATTATTTTCAAATTCTTAATAGTTCATATTAGAATTAGGAGAATTTAGGAGATAAGATAACAATACAAATGAACAAAGCAATGATATATTTAGATAACCCAAATTACAATGAGTACAAAGCCTCACATATATAGACGAGGATGAAGCAATCTACCTATGAGGTGGATTGATAAGTGCCCCATAATGTGGCATAAATATGTAGACAAGTGTCCTCTAGGTTTCAACCTTAGGAACACTTGGAGTACATGTAAACCAACAACATCTATGACCAAGTCATCAACCTTGTGTGCCAAGTGTTGAGTGACATTTGAGGAGAGATGGGAAGTTGTAGTGTGATTTATTATCAGGTTGGATTTTACATCAACGCTTTCGTATCATACACTTTGTGATCCATCATTAGATGAGCATGAGGAGAAGAAAATGACTGCATACTCTTTCTCTTTATTTGCGTGTGTGAGTCTACAATCAACAATTTTCTTCTCCCTTTCATGCTCTCTACCATCCTAATAATGGATCACGAAAGTGATCCAAATGTTGATGCAAAAATCCAACACAATTCCAAACTAGAAATCACACTACTACAGTATGGATTATGGAAACTTGATATCATTAGATGGAAAATCTTCCAACCTCAAATGGTATGTGCATGAGGTTAACCTTGGAAACAACTTCAAAACCCAAAGAGACATAAACGTTGCACATTCGGTTTAACAAGATGTTGTCTAATCTCATCAACTTAAGTACACTTAAGTATAGTGAATAGATGAATTATTCACACTAACACCCCCCCTTAAGTGATACTTGTAGAGATCACAAAAGTATAATTAGATAGAAATGGGTCTCCACTAGAGGCCATGTTAGGTACCCATGTACAATGCATTATCTCATAAAAGGAGAAAAAAGAGAAAATTGAGTGGGAACAAAACTACTCTCCAGAAAAGAGAAATAGAAGGATTTAAGACCTTTTAAAAATGTTGCTTGATGATAAGAACATGATGATGAACTCTTGAAGCATTTCAAAGCTATGCACCATCAATAATGAACTTGTAAGCCCACCGGAATCAACAAATCTCTAAAAAATGTGGAGCAAGATGTGAGATACAAAACACCGCATGAGTGAACCGATGAACACTACTCAACCAATGTACACGGTTAATCAAACTTTGTGAAGTTGGATAATACAAATAGTATTGTGATAAGGGGAGTAAATTTTGAATCTCAAAATGTGATCATCTAAATTAACCCCCCATATGAGAGATCAAGATAAAAGGTTCATGAGGCCTTCCAAAAACAAGATTCTTCCATTGCTTCATTGAAAGAAGCATAACAAATAATATCCCTCCCTTAATGCTAAGAGAAATAAGTAGACAAATTGAGATTGAAAGTGTGTAAAACAACGTAGAAATGCGCGGTAAAGCTCCAAGACACACTCACATGAGGTGAGAATCACAAGAATCCATGTTGTGATGGCACAACCCCCTATTACACTTTAAAATTTGTGCAAGTATAACAATTTCCTGAATTGCCTCCATGTGGAACACACATTCAGTTTTGTGGCACTTTATATGAGTGCGTTTACAACGTTATTGTTGTTAAAAGTTCTTCAAATTTTATTATCATGAGGTGAACACAAATTAGTTTATGTCTTGCAAACCTCAATAAGAGACATAAGAGAAAAGAGAAACCCCTACTATGATGAAACCCCCTTTTGCCACCCCCATTACATTTTGTCCCCCATTGCCAAATTAACCCCTATTATGTATATAAACCCCTGCCAAATTACGTATAAGAGGAAAAGAGAAACTTTCTCTTTTACAAATTTTTAACTAAGACAAAAAAATTACAACCTCCCTATAAACACCTCCCCTTATTACTTCTCCTTTGCCAAATTCATTGCAAATGAAAAAATAGACTCTCTTTTACAAATTTTAAACTATGACAAAAAAAAGAAAGAAAGGAAAACAAAACCCTTTTAAAAAAAATGATGAGATTACATTAGCATAATTGTTAACAAATAAGATTTTAAATGTTAACTATTAGAGCTAAATACTTAACAATAGCATAACAAAAAAATAAATCATCACGCAAAGTGTCGAGGTCAAAGATCAATTCAAAGGAAGTGGAGGCGTGTGGGAGTCTTCGAAAAGGAAATGGAGATGGCAATGTTGGAGTGTGGCGCCACGTGGAAGCAATAATCTTCCACGCCAAAATTGTAGATATGGAAGCTACTGGAAATGAGGGCGGATTATGCCATGCAGGAGAATAACAAGCAAACTGCGACACAGCCATAATAGCCACACCACTTCTATGACCTTTTCCAAGCGCCCAAACAGCAAAATCCTTGCAAAAGAAATGTGGCTCTTCTATCCTCTACAGAGATCTAAGATTTCAACACCCAGCTGCAAGATGATGGTGAAAATTTCCGTGCAGGTCGATAAGATTATGAAGAGCCAGTTAGCTTTGTCAGAAGATAAGACTTTGACTAGGGTTAATGCACCAAAGATGTGGCAAAGGCCTCTGCAAAGAGGTGTGAGAGATCCATTTTAACGAGTCTGAGTGCCAATGAATCACAGGAAATTCAGGCTACCATAATCACCATGTAATCAATACACAATCAGCAAATCACCCAGCGATTCCAGCACACAGAAATGATCTTCCCGCTGGTCTTCACGTTATTCATGCGCCTGGAAATGTTTGCAGATGATCACAACGTGGAAATGAGTGTGAAGAGATTCAATACATCTACAATATGCCTTTAGGCAGTTGATCAACAAGCTGAAGTGGCTAGTCTGCTCTGTGATCCTTCACAAGTCTTCAAGAGTCAATCGCCCCAACACATGGTTGTCATTGCAACATCCAGTCGACCTCTCCTTCTGCACTTCAATGCTGGTTTCTATGAAGGTTCCTTGCCTTGCACACCATACATCACGCCAAAAGAAAACTGGAGAAAGCATAATAATTGTGTGCAGGGCGTGACTAGGAGAATCACAGTTGATAATTGAATTACGACCTGCAGGAGGTAAATCGAGGGTGCCAGAGCAAAAAAGCCCATGCCAATTATCTGAGTTGCGATAGAAAAACCACACGGCCTGTGCAAATGGAAGGCCGAGCGTCTGAAAATGGAATGCCGAGTTGATGCCGAGACTTTAATAGACCTTCACCACTCTCTGCGCAGATGAAAATCGTGCCACCTATCTCTAATGCGCAAGAAAATATATCACGCTCGGGCAGATTTAAAACGCAAGCAGAGGTTTCAAATTATCCAATAGCGACCCCTTTGGCTACAAATCAAAGCCAATCATGGGCTGCGAATAATTCACGGGATAAAATAGAGGTCTCTCGGCTCGACCAGCAAATCGTGCCTGGCAACAAAGGTTTCGCGGCCCAAACACAGGAAAATACATGACTTGCAATGATCAATCGCTCCCTCCAAATATTGAAATGACCTACAAAATGAAACGTGGGGCTCTCTGGCTGAGCACAAACCTGCACAAATGGGCCTAAACTACCCCTAAATCACACCTTCAAAGTAAAGGATGAAGCTGCAAAAAGATTGCAAGGGTAGCAGTAACGATGGGTTGCAGTGATATCATGATTTCCCTCTGAAACAATGGTCGCCTATGGATGCCTATGGAGCCCCAAAAACGGGGATGACGGGAGGGGATTTCCTCAATTCTGTGCTGCAGATGTGAGAGGCACCCTCTAAATTCAAAAACTGCCTACTAAATACTACAAATTGGTTCACCTATGGTTACACTATCTCCCCCTAAGCTATGATATCATATTAGAATTAGGAGAATCTAGTAGATAAGATACCAAGCATAAATGAACAATGTAATGATTGTATTTAGATGACTAAAATTATAATGAGTACAAACCCTTGTATATATAGGCAAGGATGAAACAATACATCTATGACAAGTACCCCATAATGTGGCACAAATGAGTGGACAAGTGTCCTATAGGTGTCAACCTTAGGAACATTGAACACTTGAAGTGTGCAAACCAACAACCTCTATGACCAAGTCATCAATCTTGTGTGCCAAGTGTTGAACAACATTTGAGGTGAGATGGAAAGTCTTCCAACCTCAAAAGGTATGTGCATGAGGTTAACCAAACAACTTGGTAACCTCAAGAGACTTAAAGGTTGCACATTCATTTAGACAAGATGTTGTCTAACCTTATCAACCTAAGTACACTTAAGTATATAGTGAATAGATTAATTATTCACACTAACAATTCACTTGCTAATAAGTGGTCAAAAGTGAGAATTTGGTTAAAAATATTGGTTTGAACATTCTTCTTAGACCGTAAATACACCATTGTGGAATACCTCCAAATATTTTATTTTTCTAACAAGTAATATTTTATTTTTCTAACAATAAGTAATATTTAATTTTCTAATAAAATAAGTATATCTAAATATACCTTGAGAAATTTTGGTGGGATTTTGCATTCATTATTCGGTAGACAACATTGTAACTTTCTAGAAATATTTAAGAAAAATATATATAATTTTAAGATATTATTTAAAATATCTATAGTCAATTAGAAATACCTTTCACTATCCCTTAATATTCAATTTTAACTTCTAAATTTAAATTTAATTAATAACTACTAATTGAAGAAACATATTTAAATTATTAAAATATAACTTATTAATAAAATATGAAGTTTTAAATTTATAAAATCAATAAATTATAAGATTAAATTTATAACAGTATTATGTTGATTAAATTATACATTGATTAAGTTTCAGATTAAAAATAATCTAATTATAGTCTTTTAACTTTTTATAAAACACTATTCAAATAAAGGTCATGTGATTCAAGGAATAGAAAATAATTTATTTTAAATTGAATGTTTATAACACTATGCTATGATCACATGATTGAAGGGATACGAAAAAATCATAATTTTATATTTTTGGAAAGTTTCACATAGTGAGAATGTTGCCAAATGATTATAAGAATGGAATTCATAAACTTTTTTGTATTTATTAAAAAATATATACATTTAATTCACCTTTACTTATAATATTGGAGATTTGTCTTCTTATTTCTATATTACTTACTCAATTCTAGGTTTTAATAAAATATCTTTAAATTAAGATTGATGACCTAAATCCATGAATCAAACCATTTCTAACATATATTATATACATTATCGTGGATGTTAGCATAGTAGTTTAGTATCACATTGTTAGGGAAGGTAAGGAGGTTATATCAACTATTTTAAACCACATCCAATTGCACTCTCCCATTGTTTAAATTGTATCCATGCTTAATGGTAATCGATGAAGCATTTACTCTCTCATCTAGTATCAACGCAAACTATACTTGTGATATGTTGGTGTTGGAGTTTATATAGTGAAAGGTTTAATGCTAGGCACCATGTGTCTCCTAGCATAAAAATGGAGGTTTCATGAAATATTGGATGCAAAGGAGAGGCAGTGTCGACATGTGCAGTTTGAGTGAATTATTAAATAGCCAATCATTCTGAAGAATAGGCGTAACATATGAAGGTCCAATTTCATTTCTATGGTGTATAATGACCTAAGATTGGTATGGGGAGAGGACTTGCCACAAAAAAGAATTAACCAAGATTTTCAATTTTCAAGACTTGCCATGAAAAAGAGTCAACCAAGATTGGTATGGGGAGATTGGCATTGATTATAAAGGTGAAAAGAAATGGCACTAAAATTTGGCCAAGCAAATTGCCAGTGAAAGAGGCATAAAAGAGAGTGTATTTCTAGCTTGAAGAATGCCGATCTATAGACTTAATAGGCTTATATGGGGTGAAAAATACAAAAACAAGGAAACAAATGCCACCATGCTTTCATAATTCAGGTGAGTCCATGCTTCCATAATTCAGGTGAGTCCATATCAATCTCCATCTCTAGTCCATATATTAGTCTCCATCTTTGTCTTCATCTCCACATGTTGATTCATTATGTAATTTCTCAAGATCTTCAAAAGATAGTGCCTTA
>VDFB02293044.1:0-23284 GCA_007258455.2 Sequoia sempervirens | reverse complement strand
GATAGGCATTCGAACATGGAGGATAAATCAGTGTGATCGACATCATCGTATGCATGTATGATGGACTCCTCCTCAGGTATGTCTTCCAATGAGCCATCGTCCACATTGATACTATTGGAAGTATTAGATGATGTTGAGGGACTCTTTTGCTTTCTGTCATACCCAATGCCCACATTTTTTGGTAGCAGAGACGTATCAATGGGTTGTAATCGCCCTTGTTCCTCTTTACCTAGGCCTCTACCTTGGTAGTTATGTTTTTCCACGAACTTTGTTGGCCAAGGGTATTTTTCCTGAAAATATTTCTTTAGAGGAGTCTCTGGTTCGGGCTCTTCGCGGTAGACCCACTGACTTATATCTTCTTCTGGCGCATCTGTTTTGATACTTGGAGATACAAAGGTGGTGGTAGGAATATTTTTGCCATGGAAGGTGACAGTCTTGTCCTCCTTTGGGGTAGCATGGGGAGGTTGACCATACTCATGTGGCGATGGTGGCATAGTTGCTACATTAAGAGCAGTATGCATTTCATACTCGCCACACCCTTTGTCAATGATCTGAACTTTCATGACTGTAGGATCAGTGGAAGATGGAGCCGTTGTTATAGTAGATGATGATGGATTGGAGGATGATGGATTGGAGGATAACGAGTGGGAGGCCCCCATTTTGACCCCAGGACAATAATGTAAATGGGGGAAAGATGCTTCTAAAGCTTGACAATACTCAAATGGTTGGGGGTCGGCATAAATGGTGACCTCCTGTTCATTAACCGGGAATTTGAGGCATTGGTGGTATGTGGATGGAACAGCCTGCATAGCATGGAGCCACGGGCGGCCAAGGAGGAGATTATACGGTAAGTCCAGATCAAGGACATGACAAGTAGTATATTGGAGCACGGGTCCCACTTGTATAGGAAGACTGATGATACCTTCTGAATTTCTCTCTGCATTGTCATAAGCCTTGATTGTAATTATCTGGTTGCTTAGGTCCGCTTGAGAATACCCTATCTGTTTTATGAACTTCAAAGTACATAGGTTAAGGGCAGAGCCATTATCTACCAAGACCCTTTTTATCTTATGACGGGCAATTATGACTTCGATATGTAGGGGGCGGTTGTGATTGGTGCCGATGTTGGGCATATCATTGTGGCTAAAATGGAGGTGGTGAGAAAGAGCCAAGTGTCCCACCAGAGCCTGGAATTGTGAGGGGTCGATGTCATTTGGGACATGGGTTTCTTGCAAGGCTTTATTAAGGATTTCTTGATGTACTGGGGAAGACTTAAGCAAATCCAGGATAGATATATGAGCGGGAGTCTTCCTTAGGTGATCAAGAATGTTATATTGAGAGGTTACAGGAGCGGGTAGGATAGGTGTGGAGGCTGCAGGGACGGTGATACGGGCTCGTCGCGTAGTCACATCACATTGTGGATCTTTGGCTTTAACGTGGATCATGGATATTCGGGGTTCAACCTGCTCAATGTAATGAATAACGCCTTCATAATTGAAGGGCACATTCTTGTAAGTCACATTATTGGTGCTGTTGTCTTGGGGATGACTAGTGGAAGTGCTAGGACCTTGACTGTGGTTGGGGAAGGCGTTTTGATAGATTTGCAGTTGAGCATTGGACGACGAAGGTTGACTGGGGTCAACCTTGATATCTCCTCGATCAATGAGATCTTGGACATAATTTTTTAAACCTTGACACTTATTCAAGGAGTGTCCCTTGATTTTATGAAAGTCACAATACTCATTGTCTTTAAACCATGCCGGCTTGGGTTTGGACTCATCGAATGGTTTGGTGACAGGATATGTGATGGGATAATTGATTTGTAACAATTTATTGAAAACAACACTCAAGGGTTCACCCAATTGGGTGTATTGACGTTTGGTGTTCCCCTGATTTCTTTGGTTTGACTGTTGAGGGGGACGAGGCGCCCCCTGCGGTACTGATATGGCGTTGGGTACAGACTGTTGTTGCCCTTGGGATGCATTAGCCACTTGGACATGTTTGGTGTCTGTCACTCCATCATTCACTGCATTTTTGTTTTTGTTCCAAAATCGTGATTTATCTCCGAATGACCGTTCTTTGTCATGACTGTGTATTTTAATGTGTCCTTTGGCGATAAGGGCACGTTCAAGGATAGGTCCCTTTTCCACTATCTCAGCGAAAGTGGTGACACAGTGTAGTCTAAAATTGTGGGCCATGTCGGGATGTGAATTTTCCACAAAAAGAGTGACCATGTCTTTTTCTTTCAAAGGATTTTTCATTCGACTGGCTAATGCACGCCACCGTTGGAGGTAGCTGGTAAAGGTTTCTCCATCCCGTTGCTTCTCTTTCAGGAGATCTAAGGTGTCAGTATCCTTCCGCAAATTGAAGGAGAAGTAGGAGACAAACTGTTCTGATAATTCTGCAAAGGTTTTTATAGACCCCTTTTCAAGAGTCATAAACCAATCTAAAGCGTGGCTTGCTAGACTTCTCAGAAACAGACGTAAGAGATAGTTATCATTATACATGACTTCTTGACATTGTGCATAAAACTCTTGCAAGTGGGCCTTAGGGTCTTTGTCTCCCTTGTACTTGTCAAATTTTGGGATCTCGAAGTGTTTAGGGAATGGGATCAATGAGATGGATGGATCGAACGGATATGGGCATATATCTTCAAATTTAAAGGATTGTTTTGTGCCCCCTGCTTGAAGGTCCTTAAGGGCAGCCTTGATTTCCAACAAGTCTGAACTAGCTGGTGGTGGGTTGGGGGGATATGGATGATAGAAAGATGAGGGATCTTGTTGAAAGGGGGTTGGATTGTTAAAATGTGGGTTTGGCTGATTGGATGATGACATGACTTGATGATAAGGTAGGGGGTTTTGTTGGTATGGGGGTTGTTGTTGTGGGACATAATATGAATTTGTTTGGTGAAGGTGTGGGGTAGGTTGCTGAGGGACTTGGACAGGACGTTGCATGTTGGCCTGTTGGTATTGAAGGTATTGTTGTGATTGTTGGGAGGTTGCATAAAACGGTTGTTGGTGAAATTGTTGTTGATTATGGTGGTAGTAGTGTTGTGGAGGTTGCTGTTGTGGCATCGAGTGTTGCATGGACTGAGGTGGGATATTATGTTGTGGTTGGACCTTTGGACGTAAAAGGGACGCAAGAAAGGGAGATATGGTTTGGGTAGGTGGTTGAGAAGGGTTGCCTTGTGGTTGGTAGGATGGTTGTTGTGAAGAGGTCAAAGTATTGGGTATAGGCTGTTGCGGATGAGAGAGCGGGGGTTGTGTGGGTACACTTTGTAAAGGAGGTTGTTGGGTTCCGCTCGGAATGTTCAGCTGGGGTGCGCCTTGTGGTGGTATTTGAGGTGGGATAGTAGAGTGGGGAACCTGTTGAGGTGGTGTGTTGGTGGTCCCAGGAGGAGGAAGCGATGTAGCAAAGGAAGTACCCCCAATATTGACTGTAGGTGGGTTCAAAGGAGGGGGTGCGGTTAATGCTAATGGCGGAGGTGGCGGAATGTTTTGGGGCATGCCATAAGCGAAAGGATTATTGGGATCGGGCATCTGGGATCCCCCTATAGCTGAGGTCGAAGCATGTGGGGGATAATTAACCTGATAAAGGACGGCATTGCCAAATTCAGGTTGATGCCAACCCTCAATTGGAGGAACATTGGAAAAGTATGAACCTTCGGGCGCATTTTGGGACCCTTGGAGTACGTGAGATGGGGCACCCTTGTATTTGGACAAGTCAACATTGGAGGGGGGTTTAACACCCTTTTCAATCAAGTGGGCCAAGATCTCTTCCCCATGCTTTGCAAGTAAACGGTCGGTCATTTGCACATTGGCAGGATTGCTAAAATGTTCCTCAAGTGTGAGTTCAGGTTGCTGAACCATGCTCTCTTCTCCATGTGGCGAGTTATTCTGATTCTCAGTGTTGGAGTGTGATGAGGTGCCATTGTGAGGGTCATGTAAGATGTTGGTACCCTTGTTGGGATCTGATGAGGTGTTGTTGAGATCTTGGGGATTGTTGGATTGGGCATTTTGAGCTTGAAGGTCGGCCATCTTCTTTGCTTGTGAACGGGTCTGAACGGGCATGCAAATACTAGATGAGTAGGTTAATGCCTTTGTCAAATGATTTGATTGTGATGGAGTGTGGATTGGATCTTATTGGACTTCGATCAATTGGATTGGATTTAAATTGGATTGGATTTGATTGGATTTGATTTGATTGGATTGGATTGGATTTGATTTGGATTGGATTTGATTTGGTTTGATTGGATTTGATTTGATTTGATTGGATTAGGTTTTATTTGGATTGGATTGGATTTGATTTAGTTAGGATTGGATTGGATTTGATTTAAGTTGGATTGGATTTGATTTGGATTGGAATTTGGATTGGATTAGTTTAATTTGCTTTAAGTTAGGATTGGATTTGATTGGATTTGGTTGGATTTGAATTGGATTGGATTGGATTTGATTTGGATTGGATTTGATTTGGTTTTGATTGGATTTGATTTGAAGTTGATTGGATTGGGTTTGATTTGGATTGGATTAGGTTTGATTTGATTTGGATTGGATTTGATTTAGTTTGATTGGATTTGATTTGATTTGATTGGATTAGGTTTGATTTGGATTGGATTGGATTTGATTTGATTGGATTGGGATTGGATTTGATTTGGTTGATTTAGTTGATTGGATTGGATTGGATTAGATAGAAGTTGGATTAGTTGGTGGATTGGATTGAAGTTAAGATTTGATTGGATTGGATTTAAGCTTGATCACGTGAGATTACCCTTAGTAACCCTAGAGCTTTGATTGATTAATAGGATGATTATGGCACCGAATCCACCTTAAGCTAGGAATGGATTGATTGGGCCGAGGATGATAACTTGCAACACCGAATTCACCTCAAGATGGAGGCAAATTGATTGGGGTTGAAGCTAAAGACCAATAATCAGGTTCAAGCGCTATAGTCAATTTAGATAATCACTTTGTAATGCAAGGTTAGGGTGGTTTGGCTATGGGCGGTGTCTAGGAGGTGTGAATGGTAAAGTTGTGATGTTTGTTAGGTGAGGGTATTGACTTGTGAATGAAAAATTAAAATGAAAAGGTAGATTAGAAGTGATTTGTGAAAATTTGGGGTGGTAGAATGGGGGTTTAAATGGATGAAATGGAGGTTTTGGGAGGCTTAGGATAATGGGATGATAGTTGGGAATGATTAAGTAGTGATTTAGAGGCTAAATAAATCCAAATGGGGTACTTTCGGGGGTTAGCTGACAAAATGAGCGTGGCGTGATTACTTGTGAATCGAAGCTACCGTTCTGCGGCAGCGAAGCTACTGCGTTTACGCAGCAAAGCGAGCTACCGCGTTTACGCAGCAAAGCGGCTTCTGCGTTTACACTGGCAAAAGCAGTAGCTACCCGTTTAGCGGCAAAGCGAGAGGCGCTCTGCGTTTACGCAACAAAAGCGAGCTACCCGTTTTCTGCCGAAGGGAACAAAGCTTAGTTTTACGATGGCAAAGGCTATGGCAAGGGCGCATGGAAATGATGGAAACAAGTCAAAGTATCAAAATTTGACAAAATTTCCGCAAGGAAAAACCTCAAGCAAGCACAATCCTATGATTAATATTACGGGTATGGCAAGGCAAAGTCTTAATCTAGGATGCACAAGGCTTCTAGGGAGTCCTCGATATACTCTCGATACGTGAGGCTGGCCAAGTGAACGTTAAGTCCTGGCGTGGTCGGGAACCCCGGTGAGATCTTGAAGGCTGGGACCAACTCTTCCGTCTATCTAGGTATCACCCTAGCCCGGCCGCTCACCTTAGTCTGGCCCTTATTTGGATTGGTGCAACTTTGGTTTCTCCCCTTTATACCCATGGTACCGTGGTTGGAATCTCGTCCTTGGGGTAAGAATCCCCAAGCAGGTCCCACTAAGAAGAAGACACCAACTGTTTCCAGCTACTCCCCAGGCTCACACGAAGTGCAAGGGGAAAGTGAAAACAAATCAATGCCCCCTTGGGTAACACAAAAGTAAACAACCACAACAAACAATGAGATTTAATCCCCCTAATTAGACTATGTTTGAGAGCAGCAAAGATAATTTTTTGAAAGTCTGATTATGTAGATGCCCCCTGCAAACAAACGTTAGTTGTCTTCCTTCTTTTTCGCCTTTTGGTCAATTTTTGCCACAATATGCTGCAAAAACGTTAGTGAAAAATAGCAATATTATCGCCAAAACAACGTTAGAGTTATCACGTAACTATAGCAAAAAACTAGAGCAAAAACGAAGCCAAAACGCCCATTTTACCCTCAAAACTGTGCTGTTAAGGGCGCTGCCGCAACTCTGTAAAGGGCGCTGTCGCAGTTCTGTAAAGGGCGCTACCGCAACTCTGTAAAGTACATGATTAATATATTGGAATGTGCTAAAGACGTTATTGACTTATAGAAATTTTGGCTTCTAGTTATTGTTGGTTCCAATCTTTGTGCATCTTTAATAGCTGAAGTTGTTTCTATATGCATATGTATTAATGTGTAAGAACTATAACTATATGTTCACACCATTGTATGTTAAATTCAGTTGGAAGGAAATTCTAGGTATGCCAATAAATAGTTGACATCATGGAATTTTAAAACACTTAAACAAAGATGGGAAAATGGAATATACAAAAGAGTGTATTGTTTTGAATTCCATATAGTAAAAGGATCACACAATAAATTCTTAGAACAAGAAGTCAGAAGATTAATAGAATAGAATCATCAAAACATGGATGTAGCGCCCCGCCATGCAACCCTAGGGGAAGTTGCAATTTACTACTCAAATGAACTAATTTTTTATTTTTTTGAAAAGAACAATTAACAAGCAAGTTCACTAACCATTGCCAACCAATCCCCTAAGGTTACGAGACTGAGTTACTTAAACCCAAACAAGAGACATGAATTAAAACCATAACATTTAATTACTTAAAGAATATAAGTTCACATACATTCCATACATAATAATTTACATCAAAGAATATGAGATACCACTTGATTCCAATAATATAATTTACAACATGATTACAACACTCATTCCCCGAATGAGATAAATCCAATAAGCATGATTACATATTACAACTTCCACCTCGATAACAATGAGGGGTAATAAAACTACAATCTTAACTGAAATGAATAAAGCAAGAACCGATACTGGAACCCACGAGCTCTCCAAGTGGAAATCTCATCCACACGAACAAGAAGATGACCCAACGGATTAAGGTGCATGTTCCAACCAACCATGTGATACCTGAAGGCTCACCCCTCGTGCTAGGAGATAGTAACAAGGAATCCAACACAAGACCATCTACCTCTAGACACAGGCAAAAACATAACTAAACTGAAACAACTACAACCACAATGTTACTTATCACAAAGGTTCTTTGTATACCTTGATGTTTTATGCTACTCTAAATGTGTGAATCTAACTAAGAAACATGAAAGACAAAACACCAAGGACACCTCAAGATTAGCCAAAAGAGAGTTAGAATAAGAAAGGAAATAGATAAACAAAATAGGACAATATCACCTTCCTTGTTGTTGGTTGCTCCTTGATTAGCCATCGATTTGAATAGCTTGTGTGCTCCTTAGATGGTAGATTGAATGACTAAAATGCAAGATTCTATAGGCAAGATGACTAGCAAAGATGATTAATTGATTGCAAATGCTTGAGGATTCAAATGGACAGCATGTAGGTATGGAAGTGAAAAGTGTTGCAAAATAACAGCATAAGGGTGCTCAAATCTAAAGTGTTGTGGAAATGCCCTTGAGGAGGGGGTATTTATAGAGGATCTTGAATTCTCTAGAGAATTCAACGGTCAAAATTGCTCCAACAAGGCCAAGATGAAGGGCTATGGTGGGTTGAGAACCCACAAGCCCTCACATCTTGACATGTGGAGGGTGAAGTGGACAAAGAGGATATGAGGTGGAGATGAGTTGTCAAGGAGGTACATGAGGTGAAAAAGGACATGCACCTTGGGGAGTGAGGAGATTTCCACAAAAGGGATTTCTTGTCCCCAGAGTGGGAATTAGAAAGGGACTTTTGAAAGGGTACAGAATTCCTCAAAATCTACATGGGAAAAGGAAAGGTGGTTGGGAGGATAAATGTGAATTAAAAATTCACATTCATAGGATAATCTAGAGGATAAAAGGTGGGTTCAAAAAAGGTGGGACTTGGTCACATGTGGAGATTGTGACAAGTCCAAGGTTCTAGAAGCCTTGGGAGAATGGAATGTGAATTAAAAATTCACATTTAAAGGAGGGGAGTCTAGAGAAAATAAATGTGAATTAAAAATTCACATAGGAGAGAGGGTTATCATTAAAAAGGAAAAATGGAAGAATTGACCAAAAAAAGAGGTGCTAAATTTAGTTAATGATTTTGGTTAAGGTTGTGCAAATATTGGATTAGGCTAATTAACAGAAGGTTAGAGGCAAGTGGCAAATGTTGGAGGATGTGACAAGGAGAGAGAAAGTGAGGAATTTTAAATTGATTTTTAAATAAAAAGGAGGATAAGTGACTAAATTAAATAAATTAGTGTATTTATTTAATTTAGAGAGGAGAAAATGCTTGAGACAAAAGTATTAATTATTAAATTAAATGCTTTGCTCGATGAACATAGAAGTGTAATTTAATAAATTAATATTAATATGATAAATGACATAACAAATTTAATCATATGGAAGTGATTAAATTTGGGTATCTGATTACAATGCTTCCAGAGAACAATGATCATGTACATCATCTATACACCACACAATAACTGACTGACTGCTAATGTAGGAAGAGTTTCATACATAAATTGCTATGAGTTACCCTAGCTCAACCTTCCTAGGCTACCAAACCCCCATCTTGGGTTACCTTGGCTTGCCTCTACCAGCTGTCGGACCCTTATGCAAAACTATGCGTCGCATCTCATCTCGAGCCTTAACAAACACATGCTTCATGAGAGAGGCATTCATTATCTTTATTAGTGTGAAAGTTCCCCATTAATTATTTTAAATTATCCCTCGATTAAACCCTAGGTAGGATTACCACAGCACCTTTGTGTAGGACCCACAAAAGAGCCACTCTCCTATTGACAACACACCACGATACAAAACCACAATCAGTGGGTAAACTAAAAGATGACCTCTCAATCCAAAGGAGCCTTGAACACAAGAAACTCCTCCAACCACTAGAGGAAAAAATACAAAACCCTCCTTCCAAAGGAGGCACAAACCACATAACCCACTCCTAATTCCAAGGAGGCACAACCCATCCCCGTTCGTGAAAACTGGGTGAAACCACATGATACAACTATATGCATTTCCCTAGGCAATTCGCAAATTGAACCACCACAAGAAACATCCCAACCTAGAGAACTCCTCTGGAAGGCTTACTAGACAAATAACCCCATTTGCCCAACATCGAGAAAGAACGAAACATCATTTAGAACACATTTCAGGAAACTCCATAACTAATGTTAGGGTTTCCTAAACCCAATCCAAGCACTGGTATAGAACATGAAATTAATTAAATAATCAACATTATTCATTCATACACAAAGTAATCATTTCACGTTGACAACTTTAAGGAGTTTAAACCAATAATTTAATTTCGTTTCCCCAATTACATATATTAATAAAAATAAACTCGCATTGACAATATTAAGAAATTTAAATTTAACCATTTAATTCCATTTATTCAACCATACATAATAATAAAAAAAAAAATCTTTTTAAAATAAATCATTTATTATAATGCTAATTTCATTTCAACTAAAATAATGAAATAATTATTTTAAGAAAAAGATTCCTATTTTAAATATTTAAACATCATTTAAATACGTCACACAAGAAAATATTAATATTAAAATCCAATTAATTAAAATTAATACCTTATTATTTAACATATATATATTATATGTATATTTAAATAATAAAATAAAATATTTATTTAAATTATATTATATTATATATATATAAATAATATATATACATATTATTATATATATATATAAACTAATTAAATAAATATTAAAAAAATGAAATCTAAAAAAAAACATTTAAAAAGAAAAAGGCGAACTCACCCCTGGCCCCACGGGCCCCCATTGGGAGGAAGGGCACAACCAAGGTTGTGCCCAGCCTCACTGTGGAGGTCGGCGCTGCCAGTGGCAGCGCCCTCCCCACATACTGTGGGGTGCGCTGCCACAACAACAACCCTCCATGGGGTGGCCGTGGCAGCCCCAGGCTGTGGCCTCCCACACCCTAAAAAAAACTATATATTTGTTTTATAATGTATTTCAAAAATAAATAAAAAAGAACTCTCCCCTGTACATTTACACAACAACTTCCTGTGTATAAAACTTTTCTAGAATGATAACAGAATAAATTTATTTATAATATATGTGTAGAATATATATATATTAAGAATATATATATATTTAGATATTTATAGAGTATATATACTTAAATTTACATTCTGAGTCAAACTATACAAGTTATTTAAACATACACGATTGAAACTTAATTTCAAATGAAAGTAGAAAATTTCTGAGATCAACTCAAGGTATTGATTTCTTTTGTTTCCTTTCTATTTTCCATGTTGTTTGATTCTTCTTTGATTTCCTTTCCCAAATTTTCAACAACAGTTTGCAAGATTTGAATTCATTTCACATGGGTTTTCATTGAATCTAAATAGCATTTTAAAGATTTTCAAACAGCATAATGAAATTTGAAACTTATTTCAAAAAGGAAAACAAAAATAAAGAAGAACCTGGTGTTTTCTCCCAAAGCTTGAAGACTTAACAATGGTGATTCCAAATCTCTTCTTCAAAATCCAAATCCAGCCACAGCCAAACTCTCCACCAAAATTCCAAAAAATTTGAAAAACAAAATGAAATTGCATTTCCTTACAAAGAGCTTTTCCCAAATTTTTTGGTCAAACCCCTAAAATATCCCACCCACTAAATTTATTGAACATTTGGAGGATATTTCCATTTTTAAATTTTAAAACAATTTTACTTTCAAAATGATATTTCATGCATTTTTCAAAATTTCATTTAAACAAAAGAGTTTCAAAGTTTGCAAAGAATTTATTTTATCCAAAATTTCAAAAGTGAAATTTAAAACACATTTTTATTTTTATTTTAATTTAACTTTAAATATCCAACATGATTTCCATATTCATTTTAAATTTGAATCTTAATATACAATAATGGCAAAACAACTATTTCATTTAATTTATCACCATTTACCTAGTTAATCAATAAACTAAAAATTATTTTATTAATTAAATCAAATTAATCCATGAAATAAATAACATTTCAACCTTGAAACTAGATATGTTAAATCATCATTTTAACCATACCCACCATTTAACAACCTTTAAAATATGAAATGAAATAGTTAGCCAAGGAGGAAAGAACCAAATCAAAATTGCTAAACTCGATGACAAACTATGACTAGGGTGACGACTTGACACGAAAAACCTAGCTACTATCTCCCAATTGATAACCATTAGTCAATGGACATGCTCAAACCTGTGAACCAGGTGGAGTCGATGTCATGTACCTATCAACCTGCGAACAAAGAGTACATCAAACATGCATATATATATAATATGATCAAACACACCGTGAAGAGGAAATCTCATAATCGTAGGGCACTCACAAGCGAGTGATACAATCCTGTCCCCTTCACCAATACACAATTACTACTGACAATTCTAACATCAATAATATGATCAAAAACATAAAACATCATTAAATCAAATATTTGTTAAATTAATCCAAAACATGCCATAAATATAACATCAGAGTAAAATACCATCACATTAAAATATTACATACACATCACTTAACAATTGTGATCAAATAGTAACCAAGTTCCAAAGTCACAGCATAAACAGAACAAAGCATTACAAAGAAAACACTACCGATCCAAACATCCAAAATGGAGGGGTGTTACATCCTCCCCCCCTAGGGTCAGGCTTACTCCTGGAAGCCTGCAAGTACCCCTAGTACAAACTCCATAAAATCACACATATTCAATGGTTCAAAAAATGAACCACTCCATACCTCAACATAAAACAACAACAACCCATGCTTTAATCAACCCAACCAAGCACACTGTCAATCTATACAAATCAACATGGTGAAGCAACCACCAACCACATCTCCAAAACACATAATGCGATATTGTTACAATGTTTACTCAAGACAAGGTATGCAACATTATCACTTCAACATTCATTTAACATTTTGCATTTTGAATCCAGGTACAATAATTTAACATCTACATGATTTCTTAAGACTCAACAATAAAGTTGGGGACTATAGGCCTCACTAACAAGATGTGCCTATTATGCAATTATCATTAACATGCAATGGTTTCACTAATCCCCTTTTGTCTAAACTTTTACTTACTACAAAACAATTTTCTATTCATATTGTACATTTTCCATGATTATGAATGCAACTTGGGGACTTAGGTCCTTTACCCAAGGTTTGATCTAATAAAACAACCTTCATGAATACATAAGCATTTCTCATAAGATACAACATACCATGGGTTTCAATACCCCACACACTTGAGGACAGGCATCTTCGTTAACCCAAAGAGAAGAGAGAGAAGACGAGATATTTACAGTTCTAATATAGACACAAATGCAATCATGGTTCATCATCACATAGTCACTTTCACACAAATGCATCAACCATATGAGAGCATGCACAAATCTCTATGAACTAATAACATGATCATTCATTTTCTATTATCAAATTTCATAATTTCTATACAATATAACATGCAAAAGCAACTCCCACACCACATAGAGTCAATCAGGCAATCACTTGCACAATTAGGTAAAGCACAAGAAGACATGCAAGGGGCAGAAATAACAACAAAAATGGTTGTCGTCCACCACACACAACACACCAAATTCACACACTACACAATTGTCCATAATGCATTCTTCCAGTAGGAAGGATATCGGTGCATTGCACACTACACCGAGGATGATATCCTTTCCACTGGCTTCCTGCACCATTGGACCTACACCACCTCACAACAACTTCTAGGTAGACAAGTGAGATCAACCCAAAAAGAAACATAACTACCGAATAGAGCGTCTAGGTCAACACCACGGCTCATAGTGCCTAGAGTATAGACCTACGCAACAAATAGCTTAATGGGTCCACATTATCCTAGAGCGCCCAGTGTTTAAACTTGGGCTCTGATACCATGTGTAGTGCCTCGACATGCAACCCTAGGGGAAGTTGCAATTTACTACTCAAACAAACTTTTTTTTTTTTGAAAAGAACAATTAACAAGCAAGTTCACTAACCATTGCCAACCAATCCCCTAAGGTTATGAGACTGAGTTACTTAAACCCAAACAAGAGACATGAATTAAAACCATCACATTTAATTACTTAAATAATTTAAGTTCACATACATTCCATACATAATAATTTACATCAAAGAATATGAGATACCACTTGATTCCAATAATATAATTTACAACATGATTACAACACTCATTCCTCGAATGAGATAAATCCAATAAGCATGATTACATATTACAACTTCCACCTCGATAACAATGAGGGGTAATAAAATTGCAATCTTAACTGAAATGAATAAAGCAAGAACAAATACTGGAACCCACAAGCTCTCCAACTGGAAATATCATCCACACGAACAAGAAGACGACCCAACAAATTAAGGTGCATGTTCCACCCAACCATGTGATACCCGAAGGCTCACCCCCAGTGCTAGGAGATAGTAACAAGGAATATTACACAAGACCATCTACCTCTAGACACAGGCAAAAATATAACTGAACTGAAACAACTACAACCACAATATTACTTATCACAAAGGTTACAATGCTTCCAGAGATCAATGATTATGTACATCATATGTACACCACACAATAGCTGACTGATTGCTGATGTAGGAAGAGTGTCATACATAAATTTCCATGAGTTACCCAGGCTCAGTTGTCCTAGGCTACCAGACCCCCATCTTGGGTTATCCTGGCTCAACTCTACCAGCCACCGGACCCTCATGCAAAACTATGTGTCTCATCTCATCTCGAGCCTTAACAAACACATGCTTCATGAGAGAGGCATTCATTACCTCTATTAGTGTGAAAGTTCCCCATTAATTATTTTAAATTATCACTTGATTAAATCCTAGGTGAGTTACCCTGGCGCCCCTTTGTGTGTTGGACCCCCACAAAGAGCCACTCTCTTACCAACAACACATAAAGTACAAAACTGCAATCCAATGGGTAAACTAGAAAAGATGACCTCTCCAATCAAAGGAGGCAACAAACATAGGAAAATAACTCCAAACACTAGAGGAAAACAAAATACAAAGCCCACTCCTTCCAAAGGAGGCACAAACCACATAGCCCACTCCTAATTCCAAGGAGGCACAACCCATCCACGTTCGTGAAAATCGGGTGAAACCACATGATGCAACTATATGCATTTCCCCAGGCAATTTGCAAATCGAACCACCACAAGAAAGATCCCAACCTAGATAACTCCTTTGGAAGACTTACTAGACAAATAACCCCATTTTCCCAACATCGAGAAAGAACGAAACATCATTTAGAATGCATTTCAAGAAACTCCATAACTAATGTTAGGGTTTCCTAAACCCAATCCAAGCACTGGTATAGAACATGAAATTAATTAAATAATCAACATTATTCATTCATACACAAAGTAATCATTTCACGTTGACAGCTTTAAGGAGTTTAAACCAATAATTTAATTTTGTTTCCCCAATTACATATATTAATAAAAATCAACTCTCATTGACAATATTAAGAAATTTAAATTTAACCATTTAATTCCATTTATTCAACCATACATAATAATAAAAAAACCAATCTTTTTAAAAGAAATCATTTATTATAATTCTAATTTCATTTCAACTAAAATAATGAAATAATTATTTTAAGAAAAAGATTCCTATTTTAAATATTTAAACATCATTTAAATACATCACACAAGAAAATATTAATATTAAAATCCAATTAATTAAAATTAATACCTTATTATTTAACATATATATATATATTATATATATATTTAAATAATAAAATAAAATATTTATTTAAATTATATTATATTATATATATAATATATACATATTTTTATTTTATTTTTTAGACTACTGTCGGTACAGACTCTATTAACTGTAGTGTGCCTCGTAAACTTTTAATGTGACCAAACTTTTTAATGTGACTTGAGGCCGTGCGACACACCCTCTGGCACCATGGGGTGGGGAGACCAGACCTCGTGACCAACCTCCCGCAACAGAAAGATTTAGCCAACTGAGCTAGGGCCCCAACCCCATATAATATATACATATTATAATATATAATATATATATATATTATAATATATATATTATAATATATATTATAATATATATATAATATAAATATTATAATATATATATATATATATATAAAATATATATAAACTAATTAAATAAATATAAAAAAAAATGAAATCTAAACATATTTTAAAAGAAAATTAACTCTCAAGTCTCACGAAAGCCCCTCATAGGGAGGAAGGATGTAGCTGTTGTAGCGCCCCCCCATGGAGGCCATGGCCCCCACATAGCCCTAGGCTGCAGCTGTTCTCCCACACCCTACAAAAAACTATATATTTGTTTTATAATGTAATTCAAAAATAAATAAAAAGGAACCCTCCCCTGTACATTTACACAACTTCCCATGTATAAAATTTTTCAAAGAAAACTTTTCTAGAATGATAAAGAATAAATTTATTTATAATATATGTGTAGAATATATATATATTCAAATATTTTATAAGCATATATACCTAAATTTACATTTACAGTCAAACTGTGCAAGTTATTTTCAGAAAAACACACACAATCAAAACTTAATTTCAAATGAAAGTGAAAATTTCTCAGATCCATCTCAAGGTATTCTGGTTTCTTTTGTTTCCTTTCTATTTTTCCATGTTGTTTGATTCTTCTTTTGATTTCCTTTCCCAAAATTTTCAACAAAGTTTGCAAGTTTTGAAATCATTTCACATGGGTTTTCATTGAATCTAAATAGCATTTTAAAGATTTCCAAACAACATAATGAAATTTGAAACTTATTTCAAAAAAGAAAACAAAAATAAAGAAGAACCTGGTGTTTTCTCCCAAAGCTTGAAGACTTGACAATGGTGATTCTAAATCTCTTCTTCAAAATCCAATTCCAGCCATAGCAAAACTCTCCATCAAAATTCCAAACTCTTAATAATATGAAATTGAAAATGCTCAAATAGAGTTTTTTTCCCAATTTTGGTCAAACCCCTAAAATATCCCCACCCACTTAATTTATTGAACATTTGGAGGATATTTCCATTTTTAAAAATTTAAAATAATTTTACTTTCTAAATGATATTTCATGCATTTTTCAAAATTTTATTTAAACAAAAGAATTTCAAAGTTTGCGAAGAATTTATTTTATCCAAAATTTCAAAAGTGAAATTTAAAACACATTTTTATTTTTATTTTAATTTAACTTTAAATATCCAACATGATTTCCATTTTCATTTTAAATTTGAATCTTAATATACAGTAATGGAAAAAAAACTATTTCATTTAATTTGTCACCATTTACCTAGTTAATCAATAAACTAAAAATTATTTTATTAATTAAATCAAATTAATCCATGAAATAAATAACATTTCAACCTTGAAACTAGATATGTTAAATCATCATTTTAACCATACCCACCATTTAATAGCCTTTAAAATATGAAATGAAATATTTAACCAAGGATGAAAGAACCAAATCAAAACTGCTAAACCCGACGACAAACTATGACTAGGGTGACGACTTGACACGAAAAACCTAGCTACTATCTCCCAATCAATAACTGTTGGTCAATGGACATGCTCAAACCTGTGAACTAGGTGGAGTCAATGTCATGTTCCTATCAACCTGGAAACAAAGAGTACATCGAACATGCATATATATATAATATGATCAAACACACCGTGACGAAGAAATCTCAGAATCGTAGGGCACTCGCAAGCGAGTGATACAATCTCATCCCCTTCACCAATACATAATTACTACTAATGATTCTAACATCAATAATATGATAAAAAACATAAAACATCATTAAATCAAATATTTGTTAAATTAATCCAAAACATGCCGTAAAGATAACATCAAAGTAAAATACCATCACATTAGAATATTACATACACATCGCTTAACAGTTGCGATCAAATAGTAACCAAGTTCCAAAGTCACAGCATAAACAGAACAAATCATTACGAAGAAAACACTACTGATCCAAACATCCAAAATGGAGGGGTGTTACAATGGAACTGGCCTATACAAGTTGTACCCTCTAGTTATTTGTGCGTAGTATCTTTGTACAGCTTTGGCATTATACCCATTTTGCACAAATTATTACTTGGTATATTTTTTAAAGATTCAACTTAGAAAATTCTTGAGAAGGAAATGGCACATAGGTTGAGGCAGATGCAAGAATAATTATCTTGGATCCTTTTTTGTAAGTCGGCCTACGGGGTGGAACCAAAAGCATTTGGCAAGGGCTGCAGTTGTTCCAAATGTGTCTCTTTGCTACGATGACGAGCAATGTATTTGTTGGTGTCAAGCCTAGAGTAGATCTCTCAAATTCAGAAGGTGGATCAATACAAAGTATTTCAATTGATTTTACATGTGAAATAGTTGTAAAAGTCAACCCTTGCATCTCTTTGTTTCCTATGTTTATTGTTACTCTATCCAATGTTAATCCTTATGCTTTATGTATTGTGATTCCCCATGCCATAGGGAGTGGAATTTGTGTTTGACTCCCCCGAATTATAGTTGGGATGGGGATGTCTCTCAGATGTTCTGGGTCCCATGGCGGACCAATGTAATTTTGAAAGCAGACAACAAAATAGTCAAGTGGGTTTGGCAGCTTAGAATGTGAATTGTACACAATAGTTGTAACAACACCAAGGGATCCATTCACCAAGCTAGCTTGAATCCACAAATTTTTTGTTAGCATCACCTGTTCACCAACACAAAGTAACAATTCTGGGAGAAGCTAGTCATCATCTCCATGATCATATGCATGTCATTGTTCCACTCGAGTAATGCTAATGGCTATGGGTAGATTTAATAGTTTGATATGAATTTTTTTGTTGTGGAATGTGACCAAGTCATTTGTGGCAAACAAATGTGTAGCAACATCAAATTGTTCCATTTCTATGGCTAAGAGAATTTTATTTTTTTGTTTCATAAGCTATTCCCATTCATCATGGAGAGCCTCAACATTTCTTATATGGAGAAGGATTGCTTGGAACTTTCTCTATGAAGGGATCTCTCCTTTTTGGAAAAACATAGTGTCTAAGGTTATTGAGACCATGAAAGTGTGCCATAGGGCTACAACTGATGAGCATGAAGCATAAATAGGCATATCCATGATAGGTGGCAACTGGTCAAGATCACCAAGAAGGATCATAGAAACACCACCAAATGGCTTTGTTTGGTTATTTGGGAATGCTTGGCACAATCGTCTATCTATTTTTAGTAGAAACTTTGGGCCTAGAAAAATCATTTCATCAATCAAAATGTATTGAATATACTTAAATTATTCTTGGAATAATGTCAATTGCTTCCCTTGCAAAGGATTCATATCCTTTATGGAAATACGAAGTGTTGTATGGATTGTAGAGGCACATATGTTGTACACAACAACACCTGTAGGAGCTAATGTGAGCAAGTAGCTATTGGGTCCAGCAAAAGAGGTGTTCATTTATTGTCAAATACAATTTATCAAGAAGGATTTTCCAATGCTAGTTGTCCCTTGAATGATCATGCAAAGAGGGGATTTGGGTGAAGGATGCATGCAATGGGTTTGGATTATTTGAAGGGCCAATTTCTATTTTGGTGAAAGTTGATGGGCTGACACATCTACATGCAAACATTGAACCATAGCTTGTTCACGCTATGCCTTGGCTGATGAGATGAACTACAAAGCAATATTATGGACTTCTTTAGGAACATGGTTTGCATCCCATGGATGATTCATATCAAAATCCCATCTACCCAATAGATGAAGCTGATTTATACTAAAGTTAGTAGTAGCACCAAGCTAACAGAAAAATTTCCATTCATATTCATCCATAGAAGGTCGATGGTTCAAATCATCAGTATCACTATCATCCTCTTCTTCAATTTTGGATGTAACTGGAAGTCTATTAACATGCCAAGGATGATAACCAATCATTTTTAAAAGTTTCCAATTTTCTATTATCTCTTGTTTGAGAAGACCTATATCTATTTGTATGTTCTAGAAAGGTTTGTATAACATTAGTTCAGTCCAACAAAATGTCTCAAATATCTTTCTATCTTCAACAAGAGTAGTCTTCAATAATGAGTAAACAAGGACAACTGAAGGTTGTGCCTTGGTTTCCATTTAGCCTTTTTGTGCTTCTGCGAGTGTGTATATAGGTGGACCGAGTTAATTAGGGATAAAGCACCTAACTTTGGAGGCCTCTGCATATAGCATTGAATATAGTTTTTTGGTAGCTCTTCATTAGTATCATCTTTGTTTGTATGGAACCATGTCTTTTTTCCAACATTCAAGAAAATGTATCATCATCTTGAAGTAAGAAGAGACAATTTATGTAACATATGACACATCTTCTGTGCAGAGATGTCACATTCCACAAGAATATTCATCATGAATTTTTGATATACAACTAGTGCTCTATCCTCAACTATATTTGTATTTGCAAATCTTTTCAACATATCTAGATAATTTTTTGATTGTTTCTCAGATTTAGTTGCATATTTAGAAATATAATTCAAAATAGTTTTCCTAGAAACAACTGGTTGGTAGTCAACATTGGCATGCCAAATTGCAAGAAAAGTTGGGCTATGAATATTTAGGTGATCATCATTTCATGTTGGTTTGTAAGATTTGTTAGACTTAGCATCAGATGTCAATGTAGAGGTAAGTTGTTGCTGCCATGGTGCTTTGCTGCCATGGTGCTTTATACTGACATTGCAATTGCTCTCCTTTTCTTCTTAAACAAGTATATTCAAAGCATTTTGTGTGCCTTTGAACTATGTTTAGAAACTCTTCATAATCTATGATTGGATCATTGGTTAGGATCTGGCTTGTGGTAAGCAAGCACAGGTTTTCTTTAGAGCAATGATACATTCTAAGCAATCTTTGTGCAAGGCAATGTGGATTCCAAGTTGAAACGTATCTATCAAAAAAGTGTCTTGCCATGGTAACATCATGGTAATTGGACCAATCAAGAGTGTCCATGTCACGAGCTTTTGGAAGCCATAGAAAACCATGCACATGTGCACAGCCACAATGTTGCCATTCATATCTATACCAATAATATTTTGCATGCAAAAGATTTTCAATCACTTCCTCACAGAAAATTGAGAACCTATGATGCAAATATAAAGATGTTATATGTGGATTCTAAACAACACTATCTAGTAAATTTTTTTTTGAAGGCTCCATTGCTAAACAAGTTGCAGAAGAGAAAACATTTTGTAGGTCAGCCCATTTTGTGTCTGCATAGCTCAAAGTAAAAAAAAGGGTGGGTATGCCAAGTTGTTCAATCATGGTGGTTAGCTGGGCCTGACAAGAGTTCCAAAAAAGAGTGGGTCCCACTCAACGATGCGCCAAATCGTATCAACTACTTGGCTAGTTGGCGGTCAAGAGAAACTTGAAGATATTGCCACAAAACAGTCAACGACTTGGGGATTTTGTCCTCTAGATCCACTCAAACAAAAATAGAGACAATTTGTTGGCTGCAATGTCTCATAATCAAGTTGTAGAGTAAATATCTAAACCTAACATGTTTTCCAAATCTATGGTTAAAATATCTCATTAGGTGGAGGGAATATTCGTGCAAGTGAATTTTAACATTTCTCAGTTGAAGGGGAAGTGCTGCTCCAGTGGGGAACAATGTTGGAAATGCCATTGAAAATAAACCTTCAGTGTTGTATTCATTAACAGGAGAAGAGCTAATTTCAGGCCAAGATAAGATATTCTACTCTTTTTCTCAATTTACAAGACACATTTTATTGCTTGTAGCTCTTTTTTAGCATTTGGTAAGGAAGGAATAAATGATGAAAAGTTTGAAGAGCCATTTTCTTCTTGTCCAACATTTGTTGAGCTGGTTGATGGCATTAGCTCTTCATCTGAAACTTGGTCTATTGTATGCAAGAAATTGGACACATCAACAACAACATCAGGTAACATATTAAGAGCCTCAACATCAATCTCAACATCATTGTAGTATTTTTTATATTGAATTTTGTATTTCAATGCATCCATGACATGATGTTTATTAACATAACAATCATAATTTCTACCTTCAATGGTGGTCATACGAATGATCACAACCTCAATGTCTTGTAGTCGGCATGAAAAAAGTTTTTCTATGCTCGAGATATCACGAGGGAAGCTTCTCGTGTGGCCACTATATTCAAATTGGCCTCCTCTAGCATGGGTAACCTGTAAAACTGGAGCCACCCTAGCAATAAGCATCTCTTTGACCTGTGTTAACTTTTTGAGTAACAATGGTTGTGGCCCTGGGTCCATGCCATTTGTGGAGTTGAACCGATGGGCACCTTTTTTTAGAATAACACCTTACGATTCGAGTGTGCATCCCTATGTAGCTTTTCCTACATATTTGGCAAACAGAAAGGCTGGAAAGTGCATCTATACGATGTCGAAATCGCTTTACCACAACAAGGTAGCTATCGTTGAATATTTCTTCAAGGTGTTCTTCTTGTGTTGGTGCAACAAGGGAGATCCTTTGAGATTGTATACAAGGGTTGGAATCTACCATTGGAATTGGGTGTTTCAAGGGAGGACTATTAGCATTCTAGCATGCAGATTTGGTTGCTGCAATTATCCAAGTTTTTTTAAGTATTTTTTGCGGTGCTTTATGGACATTTCTTCTTTATGCTCCCTATATTAGAAATAGTTTCGTTGTTGTTTTTTATCCTTTTTAAATTTAGGTATTGATTGGGCTGTGCAACTTGATTGTACCTGTACAACCTATGAGTATACATAAAAGCTCAAGCACATTAGGATATATGAATATACATGTATAACCATAGATATATTTAAAGTGGCAATTACACATAAACATATAACAAAATATATATGTCTATCCATGTGTATATAAATCAATATCTGTGAATGATCAGAAAAAGAATAGCATAGTTTAAACATTATAATATATTAATGTTTAGGGCTAGTATTTTTATTGGCCTCCATTTATTATTTTAGTTATGTGTATGCATCTTTGTCGTTGGACAGATTAACATAGGACCAATTACAGATTATGAACATGGTGGATATAAAATTAATTTTGTGGTTGATAAGTGTTATCGTAAGTCTTATTCTTTCTAATATCTCTTACTATTTGAAATGTCTCTTTCGACAATGCAATTTAAGCAATATATACTTTCTTGCACATTTTTGTAGCACATCAATGTTAAAACCACCCAACTTGCTATTGAAAGGAAAAATAAGCAAAGATCGAACTTAGACATGAACAATAAATTAATCATTTATGCAAAATACCCATGTAAAATATACATATATATACATGTAAACATATACACATATATACACGTGTTTACATATACATGTATAAAAACATGTATATACACATGTATACATATGCAAACATATATATGTGTATACATATGCATACATTATGCATACATAGTGACATACATATATATATACATACATATACATACAAATACATATAGGACTTGGCAACCTCAGTACATGGGTGGTTGGATAGTAAGTGTTTGCTCGTGTGAGGCTTAATGAATTATGTTGTCAAGCAAAGCAAAGAAAATGTGAGCAGATGAAGTAAATGCAATATTGAATGTTGTAGAGTGAGAAACTATACTTTGATTAAGATGCATTGCCAAAAGAGTCATTCTACCATTGATTTCATAGTAAATGGGAAAAATCTGCTATCTACATATATAATGTATCATATTGTAGTATTGTTTTTTAAATATACATAGACATAGACATATGCATATACATATGCATATATATACACATGCATATACATACACATATACATATACATATGCATATACATATACATATGCATATACATATACATATACATATGCATATACATATACATATATACATATACATATATACATATACATATACATATATACATATACATATACATATGCATATACATATACATATAT
>VDFB02293043.1:0-27351 GCA_007258455.2 Sequoia sempervirens | reverse complement strand
TTCTACCCTAGGAAGAAAGCACCACCACTAGTACTTTTCCTATCATCTACATCTCCTATCCAATCCACATCAGTAAATGCACTCAATGTAAGATCGTCACCTTTAGGATACCAAATCCCAAAATCAACTATTCCTTTCAGATATCTGAAGATTCTCTTTACAACAGTCACATGAAATTATTTTATATCATCCTAAAATCTAGCAACCATACATACAATATTCATGATGTCTAGTCTGGTCTGAGTTAAGTAGAGAAATCTTCCAATCATTGACCTGTATCTTGTTTGATTTACCTTAGGAGAATCATCATTTTGTGTTAACTTGCATCCGATTACCATGGGTATACCAACAAGCTTTGCGTCTTCCATGCCAAACTTCTTCAATAACTCTCTCACATATTTGGACTAAGATATAAAAATCCCATTGGCTATCTGAGTGACTTGCAATCCCAAACAGAACTTCATCTCACCAATCATACTCATTTCAAATTCACTTTTCATTTCATCAGCAAACTTCATACATAAATCATCATCTCCTCCAAAGATAATGTCATCAACAAATACTTCAATAATCAACTCTTTATCATGATGCAACTTAAAATACAAATTGTTGTTAGTAGTACCTTTATTTAATCCAAGCTTTAATAAGTATTTATCTAGTTTAGCATAGTAGGCTCTGGGGGCTTGCTTGAGTCCATAAAGTGCTTTCTTCAATTGGAAAACCATGTCTTCCTTGTCAGTCAGTTGAAATCCATCCGGATGTTCAACATATACTTCTTTTGCTAACTCACCATTCAGAAAAGTTGACTTCACATCCATTTGATAGAATTTATAGTTATTATATGCAACATAAGCAAGAAATAATCTTACAACTTCAATTCTGGCAACAGGGTCAAAGGTTTCTTCAAAATCAATACCTTCCATTTGTGAATACCCTTTACATACCAGTCTTGCTTTATTCTGAATCACTTCACCTTGTTCATTTAGCTTATTCTGAAAGACCCATTTAGTACCAATCACATTTTTGTCTTTAAGGTGTGGGAACAAGAATCCATGTATTATTCTTTTCAATTTGTATCAGTTCTTCCTTCATAGCTTCCATCCAATATTCATCAAATTGCAAGCTTCATTGACATTTTTAGGCTCAATTTTGGAAATCAGGCAATACTCTTCTGCAATCCTTCTTCTAGTTTGCACACCTTTATTTTTGTCTCCTATAATTTGATTTTCTAAATGATTCAGCTCACATACCTCAGAGTTTTTGGATTCAATCACACTTCTAGTTCTTATGTTCTTTCTTCCGCACTTCCATTTGTCTCTCATTCTTGACTTTCTTGATTTACTAAAACAATTTGAACTTGATTTTGTGTCTGAGCATTCCTCCCTTTGTTTGAACTATCTTTCTGGTCATCATCCAAAGTATCTAGATGATCTAGCAGAATCCTCATCAACCCTGACATTTTCACTTTCAACCATTTTTCTTAATCTTCTGTTATAACATCAATAAGCCTTGCTCTTGGTAGAGTAACCTAGAAAGATTCCTTCATCGCTCCTTGCATCAAATTTTCCTATGTCCTCATCTCTCTTAATGTAGCACTTTCTCCCAAAGATCTTGAAATATTTAACAGTAGGCTTATAACCAAACCATAGCTCAAAAGGAGTCTTACCAAAAATACCATTAACATTTAATCAATTTAAAGTGTACACAACAATGTTTATAGCTTCTCTCCAATAGATTTGAGACACATTTCCTTCAATCATCATTTTTCTAGTAGCATCCAAAATTGTTCTATTCTTTCTCTCTACAACTCCATTCTGTTGAGGGGGTCAGGGAGAAGATAATTGTCTTTTGATTCCATGCTCTTCACAAAAATAATTGAACTCCCTGGAGGTGAACTCACCACCTCTATCTAACCTTAGGCATTTAATCTTCAAACCTTTCTCATTCTTTGCCTAGCTTTGAAACTTTTGAACTTCTCTAATGCTTCAAATTTATCTCTGAAGAAAGCAACCCATATCATCCTAGAGTAATAATTAATAATCAACATAAAATACCTTTCTCCTTGTAGAATTCTAATTCTGGAGGGACCACATAGATCAGTATGCACTAGCTCCAATACTCCATTAGAATAATGCTTTTTACTCTGAAAAGAGACTCTAGTCTATTTACCCATTTGACATTCCTTGTATATTGTGTTAGCAGGTTTCACTAGCATAGGTAGATCTCTTACTGCTTGAATGTAACTTACCTTGACAATGTTATCAAAATTCACATGACACAACCTCCTATGCCATAACCAACTTTCATCAACTTGAGCAATTAAACAACTTACATTGCCAACACTTAGGTGAAAAATATTACCTTTTGTCTTTGTACTTGAAGCAATCATATTTCCAAAACTTCCAAGTATTGTGCATCTTCCATCCTTGAACTGAAGATCATAACCCTTGTCCACCATCTGTCCAACACTTAATAGTTTATGCTTTAAGCCTTCAACATAAAGGACATAATCGGTGTTATTTTTACCACCAAGACAAATAGATCCTCTGCCATAGATCACACCAACATTGTTATCTCTGAATCTTACAACCCCACCATCATATTTCTCTAGACTTACAAATTTTATTTTTTCACCAGTCATATGATGTGAGCATCTGCTGTCAATAACCCACTCATCCTTCTCTTCAATTCAAGCTGCAAGAGCTCTCTCAACTTTAGCAGATCCAATAGCCACCAGACCATTTTCCTTGATAGCAATGAAAACCCATTCATCTTCATTTCCATTTTCTTTATCAGATTCTTCATCAGTCACACCTTCTTCAGCAAAATAACACTTCTTTTGAAATCTAGGTTTGTAGGGATTAGACCTTGGAACTCTTTCAGGACACCTTGAAGCAAAATGACCTATTTTACTGCAAGAGAAACATTTAATAGGAAACTTTCCTTTATACTTACCTTGTCCTCTTCCTTCTTTCTCCACAATCAATGCTTCCAACTCTTCAACCTCTATTTCTTCTTCTTCAAGTTGTTTCATCTCTTCCTCATATTTGAATGTCTTTCTAGAACTTTCTCCAAGTTCATATCTTTGCATGTTTCTTCTAGATACAAAAGCCTTGAATGCAGATTCAGTCTTAGGAGCAGAATCACCAAATTCACTTAATTCAAAGGAAGCAAGTTTACCAATTAGCATATCCCTTGTCACATTTGTTACTGATATGAATTCTTCAATATCATGAGCTTTTTATTTGTAGTAGGGAGGAAATGATCTGAGCACTTTAGCTACAATTTCTTGTTCATCCAAGGTACCACTAGCACATCTAATACCCATCACAAGTTCATTTACTCTTTGCATAAAAGAAGAAATATTTTCATCTTCACTCATCTTCAAAATTTCATACTTTCCTTTCAAACTCTGTAGCTTAATGACCTTCACATGTGCATCTACTTCATACAAAGTTTCCAGCTTCACCCACATCTAATGAGTTGTCTTCAAACCTATCGCATTTGTTATTTCCAAATCTGTCAGAGCACTCAACAAAACTTCCATAGCCCTAATATTATTCTGGGCATCTTTAATCTCATTAGGAGTGGAAGGACCATTTTGAGGAATAGTATATTTGTTCTTTCTAATCTTCCAGAAGTGTTCACCTAAACACCTCAAATGACATTTCATTCTATTTTTCCATAGTGAGTAGTTTTTTCCATCAAATCTAGGTTTGTCCTTCTTGTATGATGCCATCACGGATCACCTCAAGCTTTTAAACTTCTTCAAAGGAACCTGCTCTGATACCAATTGTTGGAAAACAAGGACAGACAACTGAGAGTGGGGGTGAATCAGTTGTCACAAATTATTTAAACTTTTCAATCTTAACTGAAACTTAACTTAACCCAATTTTAGATTTGATGCATGAACAATGAACCATAAACAATCAACACATCAGAAACACAAAGAACACCAAGATTTTTTTATGTGGAAACCTTGTTAGGGGAAAAACCATGGTGGATGTTAGTCCACAAGATTATACCCGATTAAAAGTATAATAATAATAATGGGAATGCACTTGCATTTAGGCACACTGCCTAGAGCTCACTACTCAAATACAAGAGGGCTCACTTCCCAAGGAAGAAAATATGGATTAGACCCATAGGGTATGAACTGGGAAAGTAGCTTCTCCAAAATCCCGATTATAGTTCCGATTAAGCACATAAACACTCCTTTACACTTCGCTCAAACTTCTTCACACTCTGCTCAAACTTCTTCACTCTCTTCTCTGTAATTGAATGATATTATCATATACATACATAGGAGCACACTGAGCATACTTCAATTCAAAAAAACAACAACTATTATATATCTGCAATATGAATTTCATCAACAACTTCGTTGGCCAAAAGAAATATGAAAATATAAAATATATATGCAATGTCGACTCAAATTTACAAATAAATTTCAAATGTGTATCAAACATTGTGGGACAATATTATATTGTGGCCCAAAACAATATCCTTGAGCATGCCAAACATTGAAATTTTAATCTCCAAGGATCCACAACACATTACAACCACCATGTCGGCTAGAACATGAAAACTCAAACACATGAGAAAAATATTCAACCACAAACACATCAATCAATGTGGACATGCAACAAAGATAGAGAATGATCTAGAAGTGTCCACATGCAACAAGAACCAACATAGAGACATCTGTAGTAATTGAAATTACTAGAATCATGGGTATGTGCAGGATCATCGTGGAAAAAATAGGCCCTTAAGTGGCAAAAAATTCAGAAAAATCAGAGTTAGGAAACTTGATGTAAAAATTTGAATAAGTTATATATATTATTTCAAAAATATGTAAGAATAGAATCTGTAGCAAATTGAATGTAGTTTCTAAATAACTGGGTTTTTTTTTTAAAAAAAAATCTATTTGGTGAAAATTAGAAATTTTAATGCAGTAGTACATAAATTTTAGAAAAAAAATAAGTAGGTATCTATCTGACCACCCTAACCACAATAAAATGATAATATTTTTTTATAATATTTTAGATATAAGTAGAGGACTCATGTCCCATGTGATGCATATTTTTTTGTAATTTTTTTCAAGTAAATAATTAATTATGAATTTTTATTACAACTTTTAAAAAATATAAAAACTCGCATGTCGACCACCTTAACTTGGTCAAAACTTTATGAAATTAAATTTTTTTTTTTTAATCCTATAGTATGCAAAACATAGAATGTGATGCATTTTTGGATTCAAAATGTGATACCATTTGAAAGCTATAGATGTTTTCAATCAACCTATCAATCAGGACTTTAGTCGTAATTTGAATAGAAAATGAATAATAATTACTTATTAAATTCAAAGTAAGGAATAATTTATATTGGTGGAAAGCTGAGAATCTCCTTAAAAAACCCTTTTTGTTTCATCAATTTTGGGTAAGAAAAAATTCATCAGCCACATACCCATCATATTGCCACTTTTTGGCCCATCATGATCCTACACATACCCAAGTCATATCAACTTCACTCATGAATACTAACTAAATCCAAAGAAAAACTATCAGAACACAATCAAAACTTCACGCAGACCTTTGAAACTTCTAGTGGATAAACTAGATACTCTCAACGATAAACCCTTTAATCCACAACAATTTATCATCGACGTATGGATCAAGACACCTTCATGATCTTCATTGTTCCACTGACAACCTGCAACTCTTTCCTTTAACAATTTTCTCAATATCCTTGACATATATAACCTTCAATACATCAAATGCTAATAGTGTTGACATCAATGAGAACCACATATTAGCAACACAACCACAACATCCAACACTATATATGTGAATTTATGCATATTTTTAATTTTTCTATGTTATGGAAACAATCATAGGGTGCAATAATGTATCCAAAATGCATATAATATCACATAATTAATTGGAGATTTGGCCTACATTGCTTGGTATTCATTATTATGGACAAAACATTTATGCAAAATACCCATGTAAAATGACTTACAGATTCCATAGCACAATAGTTTGGGAAACCTCAATTTTGTTATAGAAGAGACCCAAGGAAGATGATTCTTACAATACTATAATATTAAAGCAACATCGCTACGACTCTTTTGACAATGCAACTTAATCAATATATTTTCTTTCCTTAATAACAAAAACAACAACAATTACTCAAGAATCAGACATATGTCGTGCTTGATTGTTTTCCTAATAGTTCTTTTATGATTTTCCTATCCGTCTATAATATTTAATGCCAAATAATGGAGCTTGAATGCAGAATATATGCATGTATATATGTGTAGAAATAATTAAGTACATATATGCATTGAATTTCCGCTTTATCAACACATTTATAAATACACACATATAAGTAGATATATCTATCCATATATACATATGTATATATGTATTTATAAACATAGTAATATATCTAAATACATGTGTATAGTATATTTAGTTATCACCATCTAATTCTCACGCTTGGAATTTATGAAGGCAAAAAAAATCCAAATTGCTTTTCCCCTCAATTAACCAACTAGGAAGTCTACAAATTCAAACCTTTTTGGTTGCTTATACCATATTGTCTACTTCTAAGTTTGGCATTAGTATAGGCAGCTAAAGGGCTGAATTTGAAGCCTTCTCAGCTAGTCAACTGAGGGAAAATCTAGTCTGGATGCTTACTTGCATTTTGAAACGGGCCATAGGGGGCCTGCTTTGTATATATGGATATATATGTCTGGAACATGTATATTTAAAAATACAAAGCAAAAAAATCAATATATATATATACACCAATTGTAATGCAATGGAACAATAGGAACTAAATGCAATATTCAATGTTGTAGTGGGGAAAATTTTACTAAAAAATATGCAAGAAAATATATTGATTCAGTTGCATTCTCAAAAGAGTCATTCTAGCATTATGAATATGTTACACATACTGCACGATTAAATGTTGGCTTCTCAACAAATAGAAACTTCAAACAAATAGCATATTAGCTAAAGATATAAAGTTTAACAAGTAAAAGAACTATTACAAAAACACTTGAAAGCCACCAAACTATTTTTTCCTCCATGCCTATACAATTTTTTTTTCAACTTCCCAAATCAAATATGTAAACCCAACTCTTTATGACGTTACTTATTTTCTTTAGGCTATGACAAAAATTATATGATGCAACAATCTCCACAAAATGTGTATAACACCACAGGCTTAATTGCAAATCAAGGAATGCAACTATCACTATCTTTTGCAATTAAAGATGCAAGCCCATTCAACCAACTATTACATACATTACTTGTGTTGTGCGAATATGTTTTATGATATTCTTTCCTCCTATTTCAAAGCTCTATTTAATGTTTGGTTTTGGTATTCTCTCATTTTTTGTGGTTCTTGAGTCTTTTCCTAATAGTTATTTTACAATTTCCCTATTTCTCGATAATATATTTAGTGCCAAATAATGGAGCTCAAATTTAGAATATATGTATGTACATATGTAACCATTCAACTAGCCTTTGATGTATTTCTTTTGGTGAAGCTGCCACTAGTTTGCTGCAAATTGTAGCAAAAGACCTCTACATGGTGTAGGACAATTTTGAGTCTACAATAGATCCTCTTGTTGTTATCAAAGGCCTTGTTTGCAAACCTTGTCTTGTACAAATATGTTTAGTGTGGGTTTTCGATCATCTGTGATGTATTAGGGTAGGAGAATAATTATATGAGGTGATCCTAAATCTTTTTATGTAAAAAAGACCCTACCAATTTCTTTAAACTTATAGACAGATAACAAAATTTGAAACATATTGATACAAGATTCAACCTACATCCTTTGTTGGTAAATATTGAAGACAAATAGAGAATTGTGTAAGAGTTATTAGACCTTATGATGGAAATTACCTATAGGCATCTCCACTTGTAATTCTATCACTATCTAGACAAGGTGTAACACCAATTTCTATATAACAATTGGTTTATCAATTGAAAATTCAAGCTAAAATATTTGCCACTAAATATTATAGACAAAATAGATAAATTGTAGAACTATGAAAAGAATAGTTAAAAATCATAGCTAAATCATAGATGAGCTAGAACCCACACTAAACATATTTGTAGAAGACAAGTAGGTTGTGTAAGACTTGGTTTGTCAATTCAAATTTGAAGCTACATTCTTTGGCACAAAACCCATATTAAATAGAACTCATAAAGCCAATGAGTACCAATAATCTACACAACTTTCCCATAAGGGCATAAGCTTAATCAAAAATTTGAGCTACATTTTCTGGGACTAAATTTTAAAGACAAATAAAGAATTTGCAAAAGAGCTATTGCATGAAAAATCCTCTTGTTAGTCAAGTCGACGGTGAACCCGCTGAAAATTTCAAATAGATAAATTAAAAAGATAAAAGAGATATTAGAAACAATAACACTTATCACCTACTAAACTAATTTTATATCCAACATGTTCATAAGCTACAAATGGTCCTACTTTAATGCGACCAACAACACAGATGCAAACATATAACCAAAACAATAAATGGATGGCAATAAAAATACTAACCCTAAGCATATTTATTGAGCAATGAAACAAGATTCAACTAAAATTGCTCCTAATGTAACAAGTATAAGGCCAAATATAGATAGAGATAAACTCACTCACATTCCAAGCAAGGGCCTGTCTAAAAATATGCACATTATGTGAAAGGTTGACAACAGGAAAAACAATATCACATAACATATTGGTGTAAGACAAGCAATCTATGTAAGAGCTTTAAGAGCTATTAGGGTGATACTTACGAATAAGATGTATGTCATTCTCCAATGTTTTCCTTATAGTTTTTTTACAATTTTCCTATTTGTCTATAATATTTAATGCCAAATAATGCAACTTGAATTTACAATATATGCATGTATATATGTATATATATGTGTACATATATGTATAATATATATATACATGTTCCCATAGGAGCAATTGTAGTTAAATGTTATTTCTTTCGCTGTTGGTCTATTGTTTTCATTATTTGTGTATATCTTTGGTGTTGCAGCCATTACCCTAGGAGGAATTGTAGCTATTTGTGTGCAGGGTCTAGGGTTGTATGAAAACATTGACATATTGGAGATAAAATTAATCTAGTGGTTGTTTAGTGTTATTCTAATAGCTCTTTTAGAATTTCTCTATTTCTATATGTTGGGTGAAAATTATGTAATCAGCTTTCGATAGATTACACAACTTGGACTTCAGCCACAGCTATGTGAGATGTGAATCTCTCCTCTCGGAAAGGGGAGGTGCCCTTCTTACTGCTAACAGAAGCGATAGTAAATCAAACAAATAATTACAAAATGTACACGAAATTCACAGAGTGGGGGGGGTGTGTTACATTCATCCTTCTCTCTTTTTTCAGAGAAGATGTTTACAATGCTTCACTTGTTGGAAGTTCTGAATTCTTGATAACTTGAAACGAACAACTAGCAGTAATGCCAATATCTCTATCTCGTCAAAGCGAAGCGTAGAGATACCAGAAGTAATTAATAACAAACAAAAATAAAGTAAAAAGGGAAAGCTCACGAAGGCACAAAGTCGTTCTGTAGCTTTATCAGTGTTGGATCTGCGTAGACGTACCGTTTGCTACGTTAGAAGCACAAAGTCTTCTTAGACGCAACAATTCTTCAAACAACATTAACGATTACAAGCACAAAGTCTTGTAGATCATCCAACAAAAGTATCAATGAGCATGAACAATTAAAAGCACAAAGTATTGTAGATCCTTCGACAAGAACATGCAAGAGCATGAATGATTACAAGCACAAAGTCTTGTAGATCACTCAACCAATGATAAACAAAAATAACAATGCAATCTAAATAACAAATGTAACACAAAGTTTACATCAACTACTTAGAGTCTTTTAGATTCTTCGAACTAATCACTACCAAATTAGATTAACTCACAAAAGTATCGAATCCAACACAAAGTTTGGCTTGCAATCCTTTTCTTTATTAATCAAATCTCATTCACAAAGCATGAACGCAAAGTTTCACAAATTTGCTTACAAAAGGGCAGCACTTCGTTGCAAAAAGCTAAAAGATAATATTACAATGAAAATCCCTCACATTATATAGAAAGAGGGATGAGCAAAAGAAGGAAAGAGATTGAGAAAATCAGGGAAAGTTAGGTGAGTGATTTTAGGAGATCTCACCTAACTTTGACCAAAGTCAAAGTGTAATTTGTTTTGAAAATATTACATCTTTGGACTTGGTGTAATTACAATTTACAAAATGACATTCAAAAATGTCGAGAAATATTTACAAGATGCATAATGGGATGCATCAGAAATTTCTAACACTAGAGAATAGGGGGTTGCTTCACATCTCTTTGCATTGGGCGCGAAAGTCTTCAAATTTCCTCCTAGTCTCCTACACAAACTTCTCATCTGGACCAATGGTGTAATCCACAATGGTGTGAATTCTCGTGATCGATCTCATGGCAGATGAGTGAACCTTCTTGCACCTATCAAGATGCGTCTTCAGGTTGTCCAATGTGAGCCTTGTATCACAAATGATGTTCAACGAAGCTTCTGAGAAGTTTGAGCTGTCAATCAAATTCATGATGGCTTCCTTGAAGATCAAGGATATTTCTGTGGCCGGTAGGAAGATACGATTTTCTTCAAGAAGTTGACCAGGCAACTCTCTGATACTTTTGTCAAGAATGTTACGATGCCCGTCGACATCTTCCTGTGTTTGGTGAAGATCTTCTATGAGAGATTGAACCACTTGAATTCTGTGTTTCAGTGATTCTCTTACCTCTACAAACTTTTCTTTGTCAAGAATTACCCCAACCTCCACCAATTTGCTGAGCTTTTACTCGCTTCATTGACCATGACAACGCGCATTTTTCCAGCATGTCTCCGCGACTCCGAAAATTTTCTTTTATCAAGCTCGGTGAGCTTGGCCAACATGGTAGTTTTCTCATCCGCGTTCCAAAATTATCCGATCCGTGGTTCGGATGATCTTTCAACAAAGTCATAACACCCTGCCTTTGAGGTGAATTTCTCACTTTGATACCGGTCTTCAATATTTACCACCGCCGTTGTGCATTACTTGGAGAACCAGCAAAGTCTCTCTTACAACAAAGGGCATAACGCTTTTCCTCTGTTTGTACATGTTACGAGATTGCTCAACTTTGTCCAGCCTTCCTGCCAAGATATCCAAAGTGACTTGCACATCGGCTTTTGCACTTTCGTTGGTAACCTTGCCAAGCTGGACCTTCGTTACTGTGTAGTCCTCCATATTGACATCACCTTCTTGATTCGGAGGTATGCCAATTTCAGCATACTTATGGCCAGACTTATCAACATTCAAATTTCTAGTATGTTTCTTTTTCTTTCTTCCCTTTTGGTTTTGAAGAACTATTCAAGGTCGAGCTCTCCCGAGAAATTCATTTGCTTTTTGCACTGACACTTTGATATTAGCCAAGGAGGAAGAAAAAGCATATGTGAACTTCCGGATTTACCGTCAATTCGGTCGCATTACCTTTGAAGTTATCACATCCTAACTCACCATTGGTATCGCGGACAATTGAGAAGCATTTGTCATCATTGCTCCCGTGAGGTTGGCATTGATTGAGCTGATCACGCATTGACTCATTCGCGAAATGATTGAATTCGCTCTCGGCGATATCATAATGCTACGGGCGACAAGCCAGGAATGGATCTATGGCTTGATTAGCGATATCAACCGCATGAATGCTTGTCAACGATGGAGTATCGTTTCAGGTTGATGCCGCAGGATAGGGATATCTCGGGCCGCCAGAATGCATGTGGCAGGAATAGGGTGATCTAGGGAACAGTAGAGGGAGGAGTTCTTGAATCGAGGGGTATGAGGAACATTTAAGTCACGCGCATAGATGTTCTCAGGATTTCAACCATTCTCGTGAGGAGAATTAGTTATTTCTGATCATGCTTGCCCCGCTGATCACCCTCTTGTCTCTTCGATTCTTGTTCACCTTCAAAATTGCCTTCAGATCCTTCTTCAGACTCTTTCCCGCTTTCAGAAACCTCTTCGGCATCTGAGTCTGCTTCTGTTGAATCTTCATCTTCAGTGGATTGATCACTTGAAGTTCCTTCTTCATCAGAATCTACCTCCTCTGGAATAGACTTTTTACTCCCAGAGTGAGATGGATGATTCCGCATCATTTCTATCTCTTGACAGCCTAGGTGACTTTTCTTACCAACGCTGAATCCTTGATCCTAGACCTTCCGAAGAAGTGGGAATGGTCACGACTTCGAGCTTATGCGAGTTCTTGTTGTTACGGCTTCACTTAATTCTTCTCCCTTTCCGAAGTTTGTTCTAAACTTTCATTGCATGACCATGTTTATGTAACCATTCTTCCTGCGGTTGGCTAGGATTGGTCTCGCCTTTTCTCATGCCGTAATCTCTTTCCTAGACCATTGTATTGCAGATAATCAACGGCCTTTTAGCAATGCCTCGCTCATCGAGATACCGCTCATATGATATCACCCGATCCTCAAAAATCCTTCCTCGTAGGTCGATACCAAGATCTCTCGATTTGTTGAACTGCCAATTCCATAATAATAGTCCATTTTACTTCTTCATTCCTCAATCACTTCAGATGTCCGCGAACGGTAAATTGCGAGCAGACCCTTTTGCAACTTCTTTCTGACATCTCGGTAGTCGAAATCAAACCTATACCTATAGGTTTTGATGGTCATGATCTGCATTTCAGCATAGACAGACTTAGCCTTTTGTGCAGTTTGGATAGTATACCGGCCGATGGTCAGTGGGAACTTGAACCCACGCTTGTGGTTACTTCTTCATTCTTTCTGCACTGACATCAGATGTCTGCATGTTTCCATGAGAATCCAATTATCCGAAGGATAACATGGTAGCATGTAGGGACAACCGATGTAACAACCTACTCTCAAGTAAGTAAACGTTGGGAATTGGAGAAAAATGCATCCAACTTTACTTACCACCTTATAAGCCTCATCAGATACTCTTCTTCTCTCCAATGCTGGATCAAAGTTAAAGAGTAAAGGCGCAAAGAAAGCATCAGTGATCCGTCTGAAATGATGAAAGCTCTCCTTTAGCTCCAACTGATAGAAATATCTGTACACAGGCACCATCATTCGATTCCCCTTTGTGGATAGACCTGGGAATTGTCTCATCACAGCCGCTGCGTACACCAGGTAAGAAGTCATGTAGAACTTCAGTGTAGAAGGAGCATTGATCAACTGTTCATGCATCTCATCACTGATTTGTTTGCCCCAGTCGATATGCACCTTCTGCCTTCTTATGATCCTGATGTATTCATACATCCAGTCGTGAAAGGTGGATGATTTCGGCAAGCCCTTCACTCTGCTTAGAAACGTGATCATATCCTTGACGTCATTTTGAAGTCACTTCTCAGGAGTCCTTTCGGCCATCTGGAAACATACGATCTAGGCTTCTTGAGCCATTGAGTGTTTATCAATTGTTCAGCTTTATTGGGATCAGCATCAAAGATTTCCTATGCTTTTGATATAGAGATGTCAATATATTTCTCCATATGAGGGACCTTGAAGACAATATCAAAGAAGTCAGGATCGAGTCTCAGAATCTCATGCCCAGAAGAGTCGATCACACTTCTGCTTTCTCTAATGTAATGAGATGCAACTTGAAGGAAAAACTCGGTATTGTGCGCAGCTATAGGAAACATCACCACCAAGTGGAGGTTGCTGTGTACGATAGCTCTCATTGAATCCAGAAGAGGCTTTGTCTTAGTTAGCTTTGCGAAGTCAACCAAGTCTTGATGACCAACTTCTGTATCTTTTATCTCTTCGACTTTGGAAAGCACCATAGTTGGCGGATAGACACCTTGATATTTGTACTTCATCTTTTTTTTTGCTTTCAAAGAAGAAGGAGACTTGGTAGCAGTCATCAAAAGGAATTGGAACTCTGATCAATCTTGACTTGACGCTCTTTGAAAGTAGACTGCAATTCATTTAGCCAAAACAAACATTAATTGTTAGGAAACATGGGAAAGCGCAAAATGAGCATGAGGATGGAAAATCATGGAGCGGATGACGAGGCACGCAAAATAATGCACAAATGCAAAAAAATCAGGCTCTGGAGTGCACAGGTCAAAAATGAAGTTAATTTGGGAAGAATTGAAGAAAGCCTGAAAAAAGTGTAAGGGCGCTAAAATTCAGTGCCCTTACATTTTGGGAAAATTGCTTTTGGTGTAAGGGCACTAAATTTTAGCGCCCTTACACTTTCTAGTGTTAGGCATTTTTTGACATCTTCAAAATGTCACAGCGCGAAAATTCAGCGCTTTTGCTTTGTTGGAAAAAATGACTTTGATGCAAGGGCGCTAAATTTTAGCGCCCTTACATCTTACAGTGTTAGGAAAAATCTCATCTTCTCAAAATGACCTAGCGCCAAAATTCAGCGCTTCTGCTTTTTTCTTGATAATTTTGAGATGCAGATGCAAGAGGGAATGGCGAGAGCGCTCGTGCTTGGAGAAGGCAATTTGTTTAGATCATGAAAGCTTTTGAAAGCAATTTGATTTGTCTTTGGATGCAACTCATTATCATTATCCACGCATTGAATTTCTAAAGCAACCATCAAACAGAAACCCTTTTTGGAATCTCAAAGTTCGCATCAAAACGAATGGAGAAAGCAAAGTGAACAATCCAAACGTTGGAAAGATACAAGTTTGAGAGAACATTGCGCATTGAGGAGAATGAGGAAAGAAACGTGAGGGAAGAGAAAGAAATGTGCGTTGGAAAGGAAAACATGAGTGAGAAGAAGGAAATGTATAGAAATGAAAAACGCGAAAGGAGGAAAACGAAACGCGTAGGGAGAAGAGAGAAGAATGCGTAGGGTTAGATAAATACAAAGCTAAAAATGCGAATAAAGAACATTAGATCATATACAAAACGTAGGAAGAAGACAATGCAAAAGACTTACCAGAACCAAAATGCGAAGCTTGCAGAAGAAAGAATGGCGAAACTTCAAAAACGTGATTTGCAGTTGAGAGGCAAACTCGCACAGCAAGAGGAAGAAGAGAACATAAAAAATGAACAACTAAAATGGCGAATTCATTCACTTAAGTGAAAATGAAAATTAAAAACCTAACTCAAGTCGTGCAATAAATTTAGGCACGAAAAGTGGCACGATTGACAAAAAATGCGAAAACATGAAGAAACGTGCCAGAGTCATAAAAAAGTTTAAGTGTTGAAGAAAAATGTAATGGCGCTAAAATTTAGCGCTATTACATTTTTGGGAAAATCACTGCATGTAGGGGCGCTAAATTTTAGCACCCTTGCATTTCCAGACTTAGTCAATTTTGCTTCAAGGCAGGAGCGCACTTTTTCAGTGCCATTGCATTTTTTGTAATTTGCTAAGTTTGAACAGTGAAACGTCGCGAAAGATCTCGTTTCAAAGGTCTTTGCTAGGAGAACATGGCGAAATGATCGAATTGACTATTCGATACTTGGGAACGCATTTTGAGGTGGCTCAAAAATCACTCCGTTATGCGTACTTGAACTTCACGAATCCTAGGAAACGGACAAGTTTCGTAGGGGGGTTATCCGTGGAACGAGCACTGCTAGATTCCATGATAACACTATATAATATTTAGTGTCAGGTGATGTAGCTCAAATTTTCAATGGAGCTTGTGGTGTTATACTAATGTTTGCATGGGTTTTTTGCATAGATGATTAATTTATTGTTAATGTCTTCTTGTTATATGTTTATATCTTTGGTGTTATACCCATTTTCAAGACTTGAAAGAGATTATTGTTCTTTGTAGGTGGAGAAATTGTAGTTAAATCTTCTTTCTTTCATCAAAAAAATATGGTTGGGCTTAGTAATTTTTGTGGCCCTTGTTTTCTTGTTTGTGTATATATATATACATAAGTAGAAACATATATATACTCTGTGCATCTTTACTGCTATACACATTTTGTACAATTAGTATATACATACATACATATATACATATGTAGAAACATATATATACTATGTCCATCTTTGTTGCTATACACATTTTTGTACAATTAGTCCTTTACTATCTTTCTAATCGAGCTAACTTCAAATTCTTACAAAGACAATCATATAGATTGTGAGCGACTACATAATTTATTCCTGTGTTTGCATATATACAATTGCACAACTATTGAGCTGCCATGATTTTAATTTTCAATGAAGTTTGTGGGGTTATACTCTTTTATAAATGGGTGTTTTACATAAATGATTAATTTATTGTTAATGTCTTCTTGTTATATGTTTCTGTATAGAAAGACTTGCATTATCTTACATTTCATATTATACAGAAATGGGGGAATTGTAACAAAGCTATTAGTAAAACATACATACATATATTTATGCATATATACATATCTATAAATGTATATATACATACATACATACATACATACATGCATGTATATATATACATATTTACACATTTATATACATATGTACACACACACACACACATATATACAGACTTAATCGAGGCTCCAAGCTACATTAGTGTTTTTTTTTAAAACAAAAGTGGCAAGCCACCATATATTTATATTATATTATAATAGGTATTACAAAATCCTAGTTCAGGTGAGCATACCAGCAAGAAAGAACCAGGAGAAGAAAACCTCCGATTATAGCTCCAAAACATACATAATACTCACTGATTCACTCCTGAAATACATCATTTTTACATTTGTAGATGCCAATCTCACTTGACAACGAGAGAAGATAGACCCTATTACATATCAAAAAACTGACCCTTCTACCCTTTCAAATTGTATTGATAACAATCATTACATATCCTTTTCCATAATTGATAAAACCCCATCCATTTTTCCAAACATTGACTACACCCATTACATATCCCATTACATAATTAATAATCCCAAAACCTTTCCAAAAAATAGGACCTCAATACATACAACACTCAAAAGATAGCATCCTGATACACATAGAAGCCAAAATATCTTATTACATATGTTTAGAAAGAAGCTGATATTTTTCTTGCCCCTCGAGGGCCATTCACCGAACTTTCATCCAATACTTGTTTCTGCTTGTAATCATAGTCCCGTGAAGGAACTGTTACATTAATATTATAAACATACCCATAGCAAAATTTCCTTTTAACAGCATGTGGAGGTATTGATAATTGCAAATCATGCACACATGTATGATTCCTCAAAAAGGAAATTGCATGAAACTTCCTCTTAATTTGATCTATATCTTCCATGTCAAAGGAAGATCGATACTTGTTTAAAGCTTGATAGAGGTGAGATGAGGTATCATGCATTGTTGACAGAAGCATACCTTGAAAAAATTTTGTATACCTCTTTTTATAGAAAATTAAATGCTTGGGAAATAAACCTCCTACCATCCCATCACCTTTGTTGAAATCATACTGTTGCACACTTGTAAGCAATGCATCATTTTCCAAATACCTTTGAAAAACAAATTTAGTAGCTATGGATTTTAAAACATTATAGTTTTGCACCAAATCCATAATGTTTGATAAGAAAATGGACAATAGATTTGCAGGAAATATTATCCTTTGAAGCTTTGTATACAACACATCCTGGCCAATAATGGTTTGAATGCAATTGAAAACAGACTTACAATTGACCTTGAAATTTTTTGACAATTCCTCCCATTTAATGCTTGATGAAAAGGGCTCTTCCCATGGTTTCACTGAGATTGGAACTCGATAATTTTTCACTTGAAACTCCTTAAGCTCCATAACTCTGCAAATATCATTAACCACACGATGCTATGGAAGACCCTACAAATTAGCTCAGAACCATGCACTCTGGAAACAACTTAGAACTAGTATGAGCCAAATGAATGGTGAGAAGTCCTGTTTAAAGGAAATTTTACACGATTTCTTAGAATTGGCATCTTAAAGAAAACACATTTTAGATATCTTGATTAAAAAACCTACAACTTTCTTTTCCGTTTGCGCATGGAAGCTAGCCAACTTTGTACATATGTCAGCATCGACACAAGTTAACAAGCTAGTCTATAATGATTAGAATGATATGTCGATAAATAGAGCATCACTTAATAATAGGAAAAATTGATATGGCTAAGACATCATGTACTTTACATGAAACCCAAATGTGCCGCTTAAAGTATTACAAATATAACTTTGTACTTTGCAAAGTTATCGAGACATCCCAAGTGTGTTGAACTTAGAGATCCAGATAATATACAGATTCAAAATTCCATTTTAAAATTCTCTAGATTGTATGTGGAGACACATGAAATATCTCAATAATAGAACCAACTACTTATTTCTTGATTTCGTATGAATTATCTTGCCAACTTTGTACTCATGTCTGCATCGACACAAGTTAACAAGCCAAAGTATAATCATTAAAAGAAATGTCATTAAAGAAAGCAACACTTGATAACGAATTTTGGTTAAATTTTTGAAAAGAAGCATTGCTATCTCTAAGCCAAATTTAACCATATACTTTACATGATGCCCAATTGCGCTGCAAAAGTATTACATTTGAAACTTTGGACTTTTCCAAATTATCCAGACATCCCAAATAAGCCACATTATAAAAATTTACCCATGTGCTTATTGCTGCAATTGAGAGCCCTGCACTTTCAATGATAACAACAATTAGTGCATGCATTTAAATCATGTTTGAATAAAAGTATATGATACAAGCATGACATATTAAAAATTGTCGACCAATCTTTAGTTGTTGATAAGGACATTGAGATGGTTATCCCTGCCCTTTTGCATCTTGCTCTACTAAATCAAGCAGATTAGGGAAGCCTTTTAAAGCACTGATATCATTGATTATCCTAATCTCAATATTATCGCTTCCTAATCTAGCTAAAAAATCTACTACCTTGTTTCCTTCTCTGTAGATATGAGAAATTATTGAGGCTTCAAACTTTTCTAATAATGCCCATGCTCTATGTAGTGTATAATTTAAGTTCCAATTATGATTTTTTTCTTTCCCTCAGTGCATTAATGATTATCAAAGAATCCCATTCTATGTGTAGATTTGAAAAATCCTAATTAGATTGCTGATTCCAAACCCAATAATAAAGTTTGAGCTTCTGAACTGTTGTCTATGCCATGTTGAAGATGATAAGAAGAGGTTGCCAATACTAAACCTGTTGATTTTTTTATGCAAACACCTGCTCCTAAAGACCTTGAATTACCTTTAGATGCCCCATTGAAGTTTAATTTAACAAAATCCATTAGAGGTGGGTTCCATCTAACTAATGTTCTATCAACTTTTGAAGTACAATGTTTGAATATGCTGCCATCAAATGGAAACTTAATGTCATTCCACTTTTTCAAAATGGATCTATCCCAATTTGTAAACAATGAGTTAATAAATTTATCTCTCTGGACACATGAGTTAACCCCTTATGATATAGCTTTTTCCATTTTTACAAGAACTATCTCTATTGAAGATTTTAATTTCCTGAATATTCTCATATTTCCTTCTCACCAGATATTCCATAATACAATCACCGGGACAATGTACCATATGCATGCAAAGAATGAAGACTGATATAATAATGGCCAAATTTGAAATAGCTCCCAAATTGTATTTGGAAAAGGCATATATAGTTGCAACTTATTCATAACAAAATTCTAGCTTTGATTTGCAAAAGTACATTGTAGAAATAAATGATCTACAGTTTCAAATTCATCTTCACATAATGGACATTTGAACAGATCAACGATCTTCAGTTTAAATAGATGATAACTTGTTAAGATTATTTTATGTAAAGCAATCCATACAAAGCTTCCTGCTTTCGAAAGGACTTTATTATTCCAATAGAAAGTGTATGCCCGTTGGGGTTGATCACAAAATTTAGATTGTGCTAAGACCACATATCTTTCCTTCACTGAGTATACACTTGTTTTTGATATTGTCCATAAGATTTTATCTAGTTTTGCAGATAAATAAACTATTCTTTCCTTCGTACACTTACTAAATAGATCTACCTATCAAGTACTTAATGGAGTATTTGATGGAATTTTTCATATTACCTTCCCAATCAAAGAATTTGACGATTGAACATAGTCCAAAAAATTTTCTCCCTAGGCTTGGGATAGAATTATTTTAACCTCCTGAAGATCCTGATTCATTGACAACGAAGCCTTGCCTTTCCATGAGTCTATCCAAAACTTTACATTTTGACCATCATTTACCTCCCAAGATGAAAAATTACTTATGAGGTTCCTTCTACTTATAATGAAATTCCAGATAGCCGAACCCTTTGGAGGATCTGCTATTGTAATAATTTTTGTTGGGTTTGTATTACCCAAATATTTTTCTTGTAGAATTTTGGCCCATTTTACTTCTAGATTAGTGTACATTTTCCATGCAAGTTTAGCCCTGAATGCTTTATTTTTCCATGAGATATTTTGAATGCCTGCCCCACCTTGTTTATTTTCCTTCGCCAATCCTTCTGTAAGCTACATTAGTGTTATTCTAATACCTCTATTACAATTTCTCTATTTCTTTATAATATTTAGTGTGAGGTTATGCAACTCGAATATTCAATCAAGTTTGTGGGGTTATACTCTTTTCTACATGGGTGGTTTGCATAGATGATTAATTTATTGTTAATGTCTTCTTGTTATATTTTTTTTCTTTGAGGTTAAACCCATTTTGGAGACTTCAAAGAGATTATCGCTCTTTGTGGGTGCATAAATTGCAATTAAATATTCTTTCTTTCGCTAGAAATTGTAAAAGAGCTATTACATGGAAAATCCTATTCATGGCTCGGCTGACGGAAATCCCATCGAAAGCTTCAAACAAATAACAAACACTCTGCATATCTATATATTTGCAATTTCTCCATCCATACAAAACCATAATGATGGACACCCATGGAAAACGACTTATAGATTTTGAAGAAAAATAGTTTTAACACAAACAATAAATAAACCATTTATACAAAACAACTAGGTAAAAACACCTACAGATTGCATAGCATGTCAGTTTTAAAAATATCTAATTTTCCATAAAACGGAGCGAAGGCCGACATTTTTTACAATACTTTTCTATCAAACAATAGTATGATTTTTACAATTGTTCACTATGAAACCAACACCACAATGGCTCTTTCAAAAATGTAACTTAATCAATATACTTCTTGACACATTACGTGGAAAATATGAGCTACATTGGTTGAAATTAAATATTATAGAGAAATAGAGAAATTGTAAAACACCTATAACACAACAAATCCTATTCAAGGCTCGCCTGATGAAAATCCCATCGGAAACTTCAAACAAATAACAAACCCTCTGGATATCCATATATATACAATCACTCCTATCTTAATATGCAATTGGAAAATAAAATTACCAACCCTAACCATTTTGACTGGAGAACCTAGATTTAACTACTATTGCTCCTATGGTAACTAGTATAAGGCCAAAAATGCACAGAGATAACTACAAACAATAAACTAGGAATGAAAAATTTACAAACCTTTAGCATATTTTTTGATGAAACAAAGAAAGATTCAACTACAATTTCTCCATCCACACAAAATGATAACGCCAGACATCCATGCAGAATGGCTTACAGATTTTAGACTACAACAATTTTAACATAAAAAATTAAGAAACAATCTATACAAAACACCCATGTAAAACAACTTACAGATTACAGAGAACGACAGTTTTAAAACCCTCCAATCTGCCACAAAAAGCAACGAAAGCCAACGATTTTTACAATAGTCTCCTATGAAACAAACCAAGGCACTGTAGGTGACGATTTTTACAATGGCCCACTATCAAACCAACACCACAATGGCTCTTTCGACAATGCAACTTACTCAATATACTTCCTCGCACATTATGCAACACATCAATGTTCAAACCCTAAAACCTACTATCAAAAGGAACAATAAGCAGAGAACGAAAGAAATAAACAATGAATTAATCACTTATGCAAAATACTCATGCAAAACGACTTACTAACTTCATAGCCCAATAGTTTTAAAACCCTCCAACCTGCTTAAAAATGGAGCCGAACGTGAGAAATTTAACAATAACTTGCTATCAAACCAACACCACAATGGATCTTCTAACAATACAACTTCATCAAAGTATACTCTCCCACACACCAACATTCAATATTGAATTTACTTCATCTACCACAATCATGCAATGACAAGATACATTGGCCCTCGCACCAACAAACACTTATCATTCACCTTCCCTGTATCCAAGACACCATTCTCCACCACCACCAATCCATGTAATTACCAATCTCACCATTGCCACAAAAAAACCTAGTTACCTCTCCATCAGCCACGAGACCCCCAATGCTGGAAAATCCAATTGTCGGCTTGCCTGACAAAAATCCCGATGGAAACTTCAAACAAAATAGCCTATCGGCTAATTAAATTTGTATTATTTTTAAAATTATAATAAATTATACTTTTTATTATTGGAAATAAGTTTTCTATAAATTTAAATATAAATATTAGATACATACACTCCCTTTTCCTCCCACCCTACCTCTATCTCTCTACCTATACCCCCTCTCTACTACTTTTCTCTATCACCACCTATATCTCTCTCTTGCCCCCTCTATATATTCCTCTCTACCTCTCTCTCTCTCTATATCACTTCCTATATCTTTATCTTTCTATCTCTCCATCTCCCCCTCTCTCATTGTGTCCCTCTCTCTATCTCTATTTCTCCCTCTCCCTCTTTCTCTCTCATTCCATTTCTCCCTCTCTATATGTTTGTCTATCTTTCTCACATCACTTCTATATTTCCCAAGTTATACCTATCTCTATCCTATCTCTCCCTCTCCTTATTACTCCCTCTTTCTATTTCTCTCTACTTCTCTCTCCTCTCTATTTCTCTCCCCCCTCATAACGTGTCTGTTTGTAGATATATGTCCTCATGTCTCATCGTATGCGCGTCATGCTGTAAGCTGGCCTGTCTCTGTCTTATGCTGCGCAATGCAATGGTCTCTGTTGCTTGTCTCTTTATCGCAGCTGGCACCTATATAGGCTCTGTCCCCATCTGTCTCTGTCTCCCTGTCATATACTATCTTTATACCTCATTTGCATCCTTGCACTCTATCTCTTTCTCTCTCTCACTCCTCTCTATCTCTTTCTCTCTATATCTATCTACATCCATTTATCTATCTCTATCCATATACATATATATATGATTTCCATCTCCCCCCCTTTCTTCATTATCTATCTTATTCACTTCATCTCTTCCTCCATCTCTTCTCCTCTATATCTTTATCTTTATTTCTCACTCAATCTCCCTCTCACTCATCTCTCTCTTTCTATCCATATCCTTCTCTACATATATCTCCCTATCTATCTCTCCATATCTCTTTATCTCTTTTCCTATCCATCTCTATCTATCTATATCACCCTCTATTTATAGCCCTCCCTCTCCCTCCCCCCTCTTCTTCTCTCTCCCTCTCTACACATATCTCTCACTTCCCCATCTTCTCTCTCTCCCTCCTCTACCTATCTCTCCCTTTCTCTCCCTCCCTCTATCTCTCCCCATCACTCCCTCTCTTGATCCCTCCTTATTCCCCTATCTATCTTTGTATCTCAACCTCCCTCTCCCTTTATCTTCCCATCTCTCTCTCTCTCTCTCTCTCCCCTATTTATATCTCCCTCTCCATCTCTATTTTTCTTTCTCTAGTTCTCTCTATTTTTCTCTCTATCTGTCCCTCTCTGCCCTTCTCTCTATATCTCTTTATATCTCTATCTTCATATCAATCTATCTCACCATATATATCTCTCTATCTCTCCCTCTTACTATGTATCTCTTTATCTCTTCCTCTCTATCTATCACTCTCTATCTCTCCCTCTCTATCTCCCTATCTCTCTCTATCTTTATTTCTCCCTCTATCTCTCTCTATATCTTTATATATTTTTCTCCATCTTCCTCTCTCATTGTATATTCGTCTCTACCTGTATCTAGTTGTCTCACTCTTCCTTTATCGCTCTATATTCATCCCTACCTCTGTCTCCCTCTCTCCCCCTCCATCTCTAGAACTGTCTCCCTCTCTCTACCCATCCATCTCTCTCCATATCTCTAGAAATGTCTCCCTCTCTCCATCTTATTCACTCCATCTCTCCCTCCATCTCTTCAACTCTATCTTTATTTCTCCCTTGATCTCCCTCTCACTCATCTCTCAATCTCTTTCTATCCATATCCTTCTATACGTATATCTCCCTTTCTATTTCTCTATATCAGCCTCTATCTCTCCCTCTCCCTCCAATATGTCAAGTGAGATAAGCTAGAGTGATGAATATATTGGGGATTCCATTATGAAATCCCGAGTTTAAATCCTAAAAGATGAGATAAAGAGTTAAAATTTTAGTAAATACTAATCATTCTAACCTATTTAGAAGGAGATTGCATAGCTTTAGTTTTACCTATGCTCCTGCCTCCCTTTGAAGCTGTAAAATCCCTGTTCCTATCCACAACGACATTCTCTTCATTTTGCAAAACATATTTTATAGTATTTTAGTGTAAGTAGAGATAACAAAAACAACCATGAACCCTAAGTGTTGAATTCACCTAGAAATTGACATTTTCAACAAAATATACAAACTCGGGCATCACGTCCTTGACTACAAGTTATCTCTCTAAATAGTTCTAATATACAATCATCAGACATCACTCGTTTTGATAAATGATCAAAAATCATTATATGAGGGTCTCGATGGAAAAATGTTTAAACAATTAATGCTGAAATAATATATATATATATAAAATAGACTACATTTATAAAAAAAAATAAAAAAATATTTACACAATGATTAGCCCAACCCCCATCCCTCCCTGATCCCACATAAAAGCAACCAAATCTAATAAAGTAGGCATCGAAAACATGATTTTTGGTAGTTCCAACAATAAAAGCATCATAATAATGAATAATAAGTTAATTATGGAGTGTCCATAGTTGTACTTTGGATAAATCTTTCATGATAATTCTTTAATATGTGAATGGGAAAATGGTTCTAGTATGAGGAAAATTTCTTTCCATACCATCCAATGTTTGTAGAATTCATAGATGCACTTCAATAGTTGAAATATTGATGTAGTAATAATATATCATCATGTGATTGTTGTATGTGTATGGGCATCACAGTGTTTGCAAGTATAGCATGTGCATAAGGAATCACAGTCTAGGATGAGAGCGAATTGGCAAGTGAGAGAAACTCCAAAGGTGAAGCTCATTGTATATCCTCATTGTATAATACCACACATTAATCTGAATACACTAAAAACAAATGCAAAAACATTGTATATCCTCATTGTATAATACCAATTTTACAAGGCAGCTCTAGACCAATGTTTAGCTATGACCACAATTGACTTAGGGACTAAAAATTTCTCATTTCCACATTGCTTTCATGTTTGCAAGTGACCGATCTGTAAAGATAGGAAAACCAGATTTAATATATCAAATATTATGTTCAGAAATTACCCACATTAAACAATGAAATTGTATTGATGTTTAGCACTTACAATTTGAATATGCCAAAACAATCAAATAATTCCATGAAAATTGTTGGTCACCATTAGAAGCACGTTCGCAAGGTTTTAACAGTGGCACATTTTATCAATTTGTTGTGGATTGTGAAGTTATAATGCTACAATGTGGCCTTCTTCATTAACTTCTATTATGTTTTCTATCTTTCTTACTAAGAACATGAGAACTAGAACCTTAAGCAAGCTTTCTCTATTATTACAAATTATTATTAGGTGTTGAATTTAATACCCAAGAATTGAAGATGAACTGGTGTTCACACCTCTATTGGTGTCTCTTATACACTATTAAAGACTTCCTCTTTTAAAGGTTTCATTGATTGCTTTTTATGATCATTCTAGATGTTAATATTAAAATGAGCAAAGAAATGAAAAGAGAAACAAAAATTAAGAACAAGACACGAGAGACAAATTTTATAGTGGTTTGGAAATTTCCTACATCCACTTTCAACAGCAAGGAATCTCTTTATTAATTCTCAAGTTACATTTTATATTCAACATAGGAGCAACATTTATAAAATGGTCTCCATTCCAATAAATGGAAAAATCAATCCATGAGAGAAACTTGCCAATAGAGGCAAAAGAAAACCTTATCTAGTTTGTTTGAGCAACTTGTCAATTTGGGCTTCACCTTGAACCCAACAATATCCCACTTGAAGACCAAATGGTTGCTCAAAGATCTCCCCCACTGTAGGCATTTACATCAGCAACAACGAAGATTTGAGCTTCGCAAAATTTGGTTCACGAACACACCAAATAAGTCTCCACCAAAGCACATTAGATTTAATAACCACCATGGATTTTAATTTTAAACTTTCAATTTCCTCCCTCACAGCCAAAATCAAATCTGGACTTCCACCATGGCTCCAATCCCCAAAAAAATCTTTTGTTGCAACCTTTGTCTCACTTGAGATTAACTCATCCCACTTTGTTTCAACCGATGCCATCTGCATCAATAAATCATCTGGACACTCTTTTGCTTCAACTGCATTATACTCACATTCATCTTCATAACAACATTTATTAAAATTAAATTTTACCTCCACTGCTGCAAATTTTTCTCTACCTGCAATCAATGCATTCCACTCCACCTCTATACCATCTGCCTGGGAGTCAAATAAAGGATTATCATAAACTAGTTCTACTTTGGGCTCGAATAATGGATTTTCATAAACCATTATTTCAGCCTCTCAATTTTTAGCCTCTTCTTCAGCCTCTTCCTCAGGTTCATCATCATCTTCACTTGCCTGGGTCCAGACAACATCCTCCTCTCCTTGGGAGGCATCCTCCTCATCTCGAAAGGAAAAATCCATAGTCTCTTCAGCCAAGATCTCCTCATTTGTCTAGCCATCCCACCAATGAACACGGTGCTTCGTATCAAATTTCACTTGTATGGCATTACTTTCTTCTAAATTTAAACTGCCAAGAAATTCTTCAATAATAGAATCAGCTTCATCATTTATTTCATCCAAAAACATCTGATGAAAAGCTCCCACTTCATCATCACTCAGTCTAGAGCCACATGACCAAGACATGAAAGCTTGAACCCAATCATAGCAGTTGGGACTCTCTTCCAAATCAACTTCGTCATCTTCATCATCTGAAACTCCCACTTCATCAGGATCTAACACCCAATCATATTCCATCTCTGCTCAATACTTCTCCATAGCTTAGGAAATTCTTCACCGATTTCCAGCACCAAGCTTTAGGCTCTAATACCAATTGTTAATATTAAAATGAGCAAAGAAATGAAAAGAAAAACAGAAAT